>JAVFBY010414043.1:0-15501 GCA_034781015.1 Tonicella lineata
TTTTCATTTTTGCGGTATTATTTTAGTTTATGAACTAAATTTGACACCACTTAAAATCGTTGCTGTCTGAATTTACTTAAAAAGCGAATTTTGAGGGCGTATGCCACTTTAAATTTAACGTATCTTATTATTAAGCTTAGATTAAGCTACAATTACTTCCCAGTTGAAACCGGTAGATGGACAAACATCCCTCTGAATCAATGGAAATCCAAACTTTGTCATGCTAACTCCATTGGTGATCAAATGCATTATATTATTGTTTGAAGTCATTTGAGGGACCTACGGTCTCAATTTATGCCCAAGTATTACTTGAATGGTGATGCGAAACACAAATTCTGTCAACTTTTGAACTCAGATAATTATAATGTACTTACGAGTTTGAGTATTATTTGTAAACAATATATTGAAATATTTAAAAAAAAATAACATTTTGTATGATACATGTTAAATATTATAGAAAAGAATATTATATTGACAATATTAATTCCTCAGCTAATCTAACTTTCAAACTCTTATGATGTCGTGCAAGCTTTTTATTTTACTTTTATTGTGCGTTTTATGTGATTATTTTAATTAATTCTATTATGTATAAATGTACAATCAGTATATCGCTTTCCACCAACAGTTGTAAGATATAATGTATATGTATCTGCCTATTAAGGCATACCATGATCAGAGATGTAAATAAAATGAATTGTATTGGATTGAATTGGCAATACGTTTTGTTATCGATATAATCGATCGTATCTTAGGCTATGTTGTGTTGTTTGTGTTATTTACCTATACTATATACTGCGTTAAAATGCTCGACCACCACATTCCTCTATCGGGCGTACAGGTATGTGAGCCTCTAACACAAAGTTTCTTTACACAGTCCTCGGCTGGTATATGAGTTTTTAAATCCTCGGATAAAAGGGAATAA
This sequence comes from Tonicella lineata, assembly GCA_034781015.1. Taxonomy (NCBI): domain Eukaryota; kingdom Metazoa; phylum Mollusca; class Polyplacophora; order Chitonida; family Mopaliidae; genus Tonicella; species Tonicella lineata. The sequence goes on from JAVFBY010414043.1 coordinate 923, forward strand.
CTTATTGAGGTGCGGGGAAGTAAACTATAAGCACTCTTCAAATACATCATCTACAAGAAGACGGTCTATCGTAAGCAAACGTTCTCTAAGCTAACATATGTAACGCTCTTAACAGGCATTCCTTGGCAGAGAACGAAATGTGTTGTTTGAAATCCTTCGTGTTAGGCAATGTGGGTTCTGGTCTGGACATGGCCTTCGACTGGTAGATTTGCACGTGAGCCTCGCGAGGATGCCGTATGCTCCAATCGAATTCTCTGTAACGATTTCAGTTGTCGTCTGCTCCGACGCAGTGAAAATCTCAAGCTTTCCAGTTTTAAACCAAACAAGTGAGATCGTTATTTGAAGGACATAGCTGTAAGAAATGCAGACTCTCGTGAATTCCTCTATTTGTTTGAATGTCTTGGTAATCGCTAGAATGTGCCTATGCAGGCGTAGACAGAAACGGTTTTATCCAGACTGTGTTAATATCATAAAAACTCCGTTACATGTCTTCGCTGTTCATTACAAGGTGTTCTTCTACGCTATTTAGAGGCACTTATTTTTCCTTCTCTATGTAATAGCATATTACACTATAATATTATAGTGTAACATAACATACACAACCCATTAACGTATCGGACGTTTACTTCTTAATAACTCTAGAAGGCCTATATTAATTCTGAAATTACCCGAAGTACAAAATGCGGCAGTGTCCGTCCGCTGTACTCCGCACCGTGCAATTCAAATGTATATAAAATGTTTGTGCACAAGAAGTTCTGCCACTCGACAATACTTGTACGTTACAAACATACATTTCGACATAAAAGTAACCGATACATCAGTCTTAAGTTAAGCGAGTTGAACGCTTTTTAATAAAGACTCACAAAACAGACTTGCATTTCGGGTAATTTTTTTTCGCTGTTTATCTGTTTCTGCTGCTCATGGTCTGTTGTGACCTGGTTAACATTGGCGGACATCATGAAATCGAAACGGGACCCCCTAACGTAAACATTTCCAATCGATTCCATTGTTGGTATGGCATAGGCCTACAGTAATGCAAACTAGGTTGATATCTATCTCCGAATTACGCTGTTCACCAATGCTTATTAAGTTCGTATTTGTATGCATCGTATTGACGCCAGAATATATATTCCCAGGTCTCCATTATGACAACCCTACAAAAGTAAGCAGAACTTTTGCAAGTTCAATCAAAATATGCGCCGTTGGTGCTGGCATTAGCACGACAGATAACGTATCTTAAGCAATATGTTAGAGAGTCAGGTTTACTCGATTTTACCATGACATAAGCCATGTAGGCCTACATAGTAGTCTGTATACGAGACTAAAAAGTGCTCAATTTCTTTAAAATTCGGACTGACTGATTTTTGCAAAACATTCAAGATGCCTGATTGCTTGGTTGAAGACAAGTTCAACAAATCTGTTTTCGGTATTGATAAGAAATCTTAACATTGTTTTCCTTAAAGTACGTAATGGGCCAACAAGAAGAACGAACTTAGTAACAGAAAATTAATTGTCAAAAAAATCATTGAAAGAAATGAAAAATATACATGTTCTACAGGATATGATTTATTTCTGCTCTGGACTGAGAGCGGTTTTCATCTTACAATCACATTACAAAGGTCTTGCGTATCATACCAAGTAGGCCTAAGGGATGACACTTTTCAAAAATGTTCGTTATTCCCGTCTACTATTCAAATTTATTTGCGAGTTATAACCCTTTCCTTAAAGGGGAGTTGTCTCTCTTTCATTTGTAGCTCTTTTGTACAAGAAGGTGTTGTGCTTATAATGGGGCTGTCCGACAGAAATGACTTGTGGGTAATATTTCACACCGTTAGTACACCAGAGACCTCCATCTCATTGACTTACAATAGAAGGTTATGCATATTCATTTGAATTGTATATGTATTCAATGACATAGTCATAGAGGCGCTGCTGTACAAGTGGTTTTTACCCACAAGTCATTTCGCTTGGACTGCCCCATTCCGACAAGTAATCAATCACCGAAAAAGGCGAATACTTGCCGGAAGTGCACCAGGACCTGATAGACAGGGGAGATAACTAATTTCTAGGAAAGGGCTACATTTTGAATTTCTTGCACAATCTTTTACTTTTATTACACTGGATAATAAAAAGACAAAGGGTCGTTGAGTTGATGATCATTTTAGACTTCAGTCAGAAATTGATTTTGCCAATGTTCTTGTGCAGCACATATTATCTCTAAAACGAATACAGTATAAAACTAACTGTGCTTATGCACGACATTAATGACGAATAGAAAAACAGCAACTCGAAGGATCCCATTAAAACCGTTTATTACAAATAATATATTTATATATAAAACACAATAATCACGATATATATATATTTTACTGTTGAAATGTTCATGTACATGCGATGACTAACATATTTAAAAGCTACATGTAGATATCATTTCGTACCTTCCGAATAAAAGAGTGGTGTAAAGGTAGTTAAGTATATCGTGTGACTAATTACATTATCTGTACAGACGAATATCATGTAATTCGTTAGTCAAAAACACTGGTAACAAATCGAAACCAAAAATATTTAAACATCCTGAAATTTAAGATTGCCTCTTCATAACTTACGTGACAGATTCTTATATTAGAAGTAAATCTTGTCACGTAAGTAACACCTTTTTGTGGCTGTTATTGAAAGTTCCGATTTTACACATGTAAAGACAAGTATTATATACACAACAAGTAATATGGATTGTTAAGAACTCCGAGTTCTCAATGATATTAATATAGAATGAATTCTTTCTTTTTTTTCAAGCATATTTAGCGTGCTAGACGAGCGTGGACGCATTATGTGATGAGGGTAGATAATACCAAGTGATTTGACTAACATCACTGTTCATCTCATGAAGTGACAGGAACGCTATTGCCAGCAACAGAAAGAATTCATTATGCATAAACTAAATGACATGTAAGTACAAGGTTTAAAAGGGATTAAAAAAGCAATTACAGCGGGGTAATAACACATACTCTCTTCTTCTTCGATCTGATTTAGTGACCAAAAACTTTCCAGCGTTTGTTCCTTTTTATAATAACGACCAAAACGATCAAATATTGAAATTGAAAGAATTTATGTTATTATTGCCAGGTCGAGCAAATCGATTCGAATAACTAAATAAAGATTTGTGTATGGCGGTAACGTCTGCACAACCTTGGGACGTCATAGGATTTATATTAACATCTCAGATAGAAACTAGCACTTTCAATTGGCAATGGTCCATAACACCAAGAAGTGTGACGTCACAGGTATGCATTGACGTCATCATGGAGTTCACGAGGAAATGTCATCACTTATTACACAGAGAGCAGTTTGATCACACATATAGGGAATATTATTCCCTAATAAGTCTTACTGCTTTAGGTGAACAGGTTCAAGCCGAAACTTGGAAGCTTTAATTCCCTTGCCTGTAAATAACAAATAAATAAAGACAAATGTTGACAGTTAGCGGCATGTTCTGTTATTTGGTTAACATTTTTGGTTATTTATTATATAAATATGCTTATGTAAATCTTGATCAAATTTGGTTCGAAACAAATGCGTGTAAAAGTTTGTTTACAAGAATGTTACATAACATATAGGAAAAAACCACTTTAATTTATCATTTTGTTTTCCTGTTTATCGTTTGATGTTAACAAATTAAAATCTCAATGATGTAGATACGTAATGAACACAGCCGCAAAACAAATATACAAGAAACTTGCAGGAACAAAAGGGAAGATTAGCAAAATCAACATTACCTTTTTCGTTCTGAAAAAGATAGCAAAGCATTAAACAAAGCAAACGAGTTTTTATAAAATACTTCTTTTTACGAAATTCGCTTTAGCCATATGCAAACAATGCTAGCCGGTAATTCGTGATATGTTAACCAATTTAACCGGAAATCAAGCTGGTTGATACAAATAAGTCAATTACAAAGCAGAGCTAGGTATATTGTTATGATACTTGAAATCAATTATTCTCTGAAGGCTAATAGGCTAACAGTTACGTTAAATAATGTGACAAGACAGTAGGCAAGTGGGCAGGGATACACATCTATGCGGAAATTTATATGAGAATGCTACACTTGACAAATAGATATTGCTTTCAGTGGAGTTACATGCATTAACCTTAAATCCAAAATAAAACCCCATGTAGAAACTGAGAAGAAAACCTCTTGGCACTAAAACATTAGCAAAGCACCTGTCAAATTGAATGTTATCGTATCATACCTGATGCTGGTGTCGTCGCTTTCCGTTTGGTTGATGGCTTCATGCTTGTACTTGATGGTATACTTTTTGTTTCAGTAGAAGATTTGGTAACTTTTATATTTTTGTTCTGATTTGTTTGAGCTGTTGTATTAGTTTCAGTTTTGGCACTGGGTGTTGTTAAGTTTTTATTTGACGTGTCTGTGGAGTTATTGTCTAGTGGAAGAGAAGAATTCGTGATGTTAGAATCAATGCTATCTACACTGACATTGGCGTCCCTGGTCTGGTTCTCCAGAGCTATAGTGACATTAGTGTCGTCTAGAGATGACATATTGACTGATGTCGTGGGCACTGTGGACAGTGTTATGTTAGAAGTGGATTTCGTCAACTTTGTTGTCGCTTTCCCACCGGTGGTTTTTGTCGGTGCAACTTTTGTGGTAGAATTTGGTGCATCAGACGAGTGCGACAAAAGGGCTTTCGCGCCATTGTATTTCACCGCTTTCATTGTCTGTGTGCTCATTGTCGATTTTGAGTTAATCTTGGATGTTTTTGAGATATTTGGCGCTGCTGTAGAAAACATAGAAGATATATTTGCAGTAGTTTTGACTTTTGTTGTGGTTTTTGATGGGACAGTGGGCGATGCAGTGCTCGTTTTCGTCGTTTTGTTCAATTTGGCCACCTTCTTGGTTGTTTTACGTGAAGTTGTTGTAGAAGTTGATTTAGTTGTTGCTGGTTTGAGTGTGGTTGTTTTCTTGACTGTAGTTGTTGGTTTACGTGTTGTGGTGACTTTGATTGTAGTTGTCGGTTTTCGTGTGGTTGTAGGTGTGCGTGTTGTGGTCCGTTTGCGTGTCGTCAGTTTGTGTGTCGTTGTTGTTGGTTTGCGTGTCGTTGTTGGTTTGCGTGTCGTTGTTGTTGGTTTGCGTGTGGTGGTTGATCTGGTCGTAGATGGTGTTTGTTTGTCGGTTGTCTCTGCTGACATTTTCTTCCCTTTTGGTGCTAGTAGACCGATCTGGATGGCGTCCACATCTTCCATGGGCTTTACTTTGTCGACGAACCTGGGAAATTCACTGCCCCCCTCCTCAGGTGTGCTGTCATAGTACTCGTTCTCAAACTCCACGTCGTTGTGAGAATCGTCAAAACTGCCTTTGTACATGGGTAACTCTTCTTTGACAAAATCATTGGCAGGGATTTTTAAGTCCTGATTCCACCCAAGTTCGTTTTCAAGACCGTCGTGACAGCCGTCGGCAGATTTCCAAGTACAGACAGCCCCGTTAAACTGAAGGCCTGGTGGACAAGCCAGACGAAAATGACGACCGTTGGCACATAAGTAGAAATGGTTGCAAGATGAGCTGTCACGGTACATACCGTTCATGGTCGGGCAGGTGAACACTGTAAAGAATGAGACCACTTAATAAGTTATATATTCAATATTTCTTTCTGATTTATTCACAACAGTGGCTAGGTTATCGATCTCGGTTGGTTTGTTTCGTGTTTAACGTCGGATCGGAGTTATTTCACAAACATGGCGACTTTGCAATGCCATTGTTTTTGGTTGACAAGGAAAAGCCGTTAAAGATTATGACCAAAAACAATGGACTGCTTAACACATTCTTTCCCTTTCAATATGCGGCATAGGTTTAAATCCGTCTATGGTCCATGGCTTATAAGGCAAAAGTTATATAGCGAGGTGGTTTTCAAAGGTTTATTTACAATTTTCCACCAAAGACCGAAAATGCAAACTCGTCATTGTAGTTTTTTATGTATGGGTTTTTTGTTTGCTTGGTGTTTAACATCGTACTCAGGGTAATTTCTCGTATATGGTGACTTTGCATTGCCGCTGTATGAGGTGGGAAAACAAGAAGAAACTTCGTAAAATCCACCCCGCTATATCTGTACTCCACCAGAAAACTGCCCGTATATGATCTAGGTTGACAGGCGCTTTCGAACCTGTGAAAGGGGGTCGAGCAGTCCAAATATACAATAAACTAGCTCGCTTTGATGCCCTGCTCACCAAAGTGTTCCTTGACCCCCGAGTCTGCTTAAAGGTACGCTCCTCTTAATGTACCATTGGTATTCAGGAGATTGGAAGACTTTCTTAAGATATATTGCACATATTTTACTGGCATTGCCTTCGCCTTCATATAAGTGAAATAAGTACGTGTAACACCAATCAAGCTAAACCCAAGAGCCACTATATGATCGACCTCTGTATCTCAGTGAATGCAATGTTGACTTTGCTAGCCAAATATGCTGGGTTAGATCCCGGGTGAGGCATGTGGTACTTACCTTGCCCATACTTATAAAAACAGACAAAGACCAAATGCAAATAAAAGTGTGGCCTTTCTACAGTTTACATCAAGACAGCTACCAATCGAAACTCTTTTTAAAGCAATAACAGTAAAACACAGTTTCGCAGAAAAGAAATAGTTATTAACTAAACTGTTTGTCTTTCAATCACAATCCTTAATATGTTCATAACTTTCAATTTAGTACGGTTTTGTCGATGATAAACTCCAAAACAGGGAATTTATAAATTAAAGTAGAAAAAAAATGATAAATGTTTTAAATTTGTTACCTTCAGTCATCAGCTGATTGCCTGTTCTACAGATGACGTCAGCGGCATGTCGACAGACTCCAATGTTGTGGTCATATCGGGTCCCGTTGTCGCAAGAAAATTGATGAGCGGTTCCGTAAGAGCAGACAAAGAACCTTTGGCAGTCAAAGGGATCCTGGTATCTTCCCATCAGTTCAGGGCATTGGAAGTCAGTTCGTGCAAACATACCTGTTTACAAAACAAAACAACGTCATTAACTTGGTAATGTTTCGTTATAACAGTCTGTCACTTTATAAAACACAACTTGTATTGTTGGACGGCCTGGTGTTTTCACTAATACGTTTAACATATTATAAGAGTAGAGTAACTCCGAATAATGATAAACTCATTTTGAACTCAATATTTCGTAGCTTTATTTTGCCATCATCAGCAAAGTATGACCTCATCTTTATTTTGCCATCACCAGGAGAGTAATCTTTATTTTGCCGTCACCAGAAGAGTAACCATTACACTTCTGATGATGTCAAAATAAAGCACTGAAATATTGAGTTTAAAATGAGTTTATCCTCCTTGCACATCAGAATACTCTATGTCCATCTATTGTTCTGGAGTTCCAGCTTTTAGTAATTGTCACACGATGTGCTGTTTGATCTCAATGCTGTTTGATCTCAGTGTTTTGAATCCCACAAAAATCTAAAAACCAGCATTGTAGGCCTTCTCATGATATATCAGGAATATTTCATTTTACCACAACAATGTCATGCCATTTACAGACCCCGCGAGAAGTTTAACAATATAAACGCCCTATACATGTATATCATTTAAAAGTCATAATATCCAATACAACTTTTCCTGGTGTTGTGACAAGTGTGTAAAGTGCTCCATATGGTGACAGACCTTTATATCTAACAGCGCTAGCTAGAAAATTAATGTGCCCAACTATCGCTAGGGGGCGCGCATTCGCTGTACTTTTGGTGGTACCACAAAATGTCATGTCTTTAAATTTGAATTAAATGCAAAATAGGATAACAAAAGTTTCAGCCTATAACAAAATCAAAACCCTTTTCTATCTTGGAAAAATACAGAAACTTGCCGTTTCTCTTTTATAAACAATTGTAAGCTTACTCGCGGTTAGGGGCCTTTAAACTTTAACTGTATCAGCAGGTATGATCGTAATAAAGACTATCGGAGGAAGTAAACAACGTTCCTTGTGCGAGATACAAGCCGTTTCGAGAGTTTTAAGATAATGTAAAGACTTTTGTGGTGTTGCTCTAAAGCGAATCAAAACCGTTTTAATTGACCCACTTCGCTATGCCAGTTTCGCAGTTTGCTTTGTCCTTGGAAATGACAGAAGAATCATACGGCAGAAGTTTATTAGTTGTTTAAAGCGGCTATACCGCAGAATTTTAGGCCAAACATCGACTGAAACGAATTAAAACCAGGTTTTCTATTTTTTTTCTTGTATGGTCCAAAGTATATCCTTTCAGAAAATATCACCGCCGTGAATGTGCGACGTACCGTATTGAAATAATGATAAATTGTAAAATCTATAATGCGACCCGCATTGCGATGTCTAATGTATGCGCGAAAGTTTATGAGGCCTGCCTTATACGGAGGCGATTCCGTAACTCGAATAACTCCGTCTATAGATCAAAGAGTATACCGTGGGAAAATCCACCATATATGGAAGGCATCTGTCTGCTGTGACCATATATGGAAAAGTGGATCTTCGGGGGGATCTTCAAAAGTCATTTGTGCATATCGACAAAACGCATCGAAATACCGCATTTTTGTTTACCTTTTTCTTTCACAACTAGTGTGAATCAATGTTATGAGAATGAAAGCGTTGAATTTTTACGAAACTATGATAAAGCTTATGCCAAAATTCTGAGGTATAGCCTCCTCAAGGATGTACGTTTGAATTTATTTTTGTCTGGGGCGCTATTAAGTACTTTACTCTGTTTAATATGTTTTCTTTCATGTGTGTAGCTGTAACATACAAACTTGGATTGTGTTAATTATTCAACATTGTAACCAAAATAGTGCTTGCATTTCAGTACATGAATCCGCGTTTATAAACGTCATATTCATATTGTATTCGCATTCGACCAAGGTAAAATGATGAGAATTTGGTTATGTGATTTACAAGTTGGTATGAACACTTTTTATTTATTTATGTGTGAGGGAGATTAGAACTGACTGAACTGAGAATCTGATATATCTCATCAGTGTGATAACACTATAGGGTTTTTACTCGGGGGAAAACCCCACCGTGATCCGAAACGTAACGTAGAATTTCTTGATATCACTAAATGCGGGTGGTTGCTGGGAGGTTCAGTGCTAAGGGGCATCGTTAAGCCGATTTGTTGGAATGTCTTGTTTTTATCACGTCTTTGATGCTGCCGGTGACGCCAAGGGTGGTTCACACGATATAGCAATAAGCTATTTATAGAAGCGCGTCACCATTTAAATAATTTTACACATGAAGTGTTTTGTCAAGTTAGTTCCATATAAACAACCGTATGTTTCCAGATCCAAAAGCAGAAATATCATGTTAAACTCACAAATTTACAATACATCGCCCCGCTATATCATCGACATGTCTAGTTATATTTTTCGAAGAGAAAAGTAAACAAAAAAGAGGAAAGAAAAGAAGACAAAAAATGTGCCTTGCGTGCATGCTACAGGATTACAATTTTAGCTTTCGATCTCCAAAAACAAATACACGTGCAGCGTTGTAAATCTTTAGCCTTGGACGCTTGGAATAAAAAATGTATTATTGACAAAATTGCAGCTTCAAGGTCCACTAAATGTGGGGTTGTATTACGAGCGATTAACCCCTTCAACTTTGTCAGCTATTGCGTAACGGCTCAAATAAATCACTTTTTGCCAATTTGGACAAATCATAATAGAATCACGTGTTTTAAACTATTTGAGGCTGGAATTTAACGATAAATTCTTGTATACTGTAAAGAAAAAACGGCGTTCAATGTTGAATCGACAGATTTATTTATCGCGTATTGACACTCTTAACAACAGCATGGTTGTTTATTGAACAACAACCCCAATATCTTGCCTGTTGTTGCGAAGCATTGCGGAGTGAATTCCACAAATCATCATTACTACCGGTACCAAATAAACGGTTTCCAACTAATCGGATTGACCGTCTATTACATCGATTAATAAAATTGTAACGTTAACAACAAATTCTTCCTTTTTAATGTTAAACTGTCTAGACGAACAAGAGAGGACCACACAAAAAGTTCAATGCAAGCCATGCATATTTCTTAACGTAGTAAACGAGCTGCAGAAGCAGAATCTGGCAAAGCAGGGGTTTGTCATAGTTCTGACGCGTTTAAAAGGTCGTTAACAGATCATTTTGATGTTTGTTTGTTTAGCAGCTTGCTGTTTAACGTCATACTCGTTCTTATTTTGCCTACATGCCGACCTTACATTGCCAGTGTTTTGGTGGAAATCACAGAAGAAACATTATAAACCTCTTACAAATAAAGACAGAACCCGCAAACGCAAAATTAATTGGACAGGTGGGTTACCGTTTGATGAATACAACACTAGCAATATGATACAATAAATATGATATTTTTTTCTAGAATATGATAAAAGCAATATGTAGGCTACCTATTAGCAATATGGCAAAACTAAAAAGACAAGTTATTTTGTTCCTTTTGAGCATTCAACTACCTTTCTACGTGTCCTATCAGGCGGTTGAATTAGATTTCCGCCGTGTTTACTTAATGCATTCGACTGGCGTTTAACGTTTCGCATCAGGTGGTTGAATTACATTTCCTCCAACGGTTGAATCTCTTCCGGATGACCCGGGCTATTGCTATTGACAACTTTCGATTTGTCGATGGCCAGACGGCGGATATGGGTTTGTTTGCATCGATGTTTTGTTTCTAATTGGAAAGCGATGAGCACACTTGTCGATTTCATCTTGGCTAATCGGTTGATGATAACAAATAAATTGACATAATACGAGTTCAAAACGTCTATACCGATAATTCTCTTGTCTCGTTCAGCCTCTTTTTCAAAAAGAACACACAAGAATGAGCGTTGTCGATATATTTGTAAACCCTGTGTATAAATGAACGGATACGTTTTACACGTACCACTTTCTCGACACATTAGTTTGCAATTGGGCTTGTCCTTCAATTCACCAGGGCTTCCCTTTTATTATTTTATCAAATTATAGTTTTTTAATGTCTGGTCGATTGTATACATTTGTCGGTTGTGGTGTCTGATAAAAACGCCTTGATTCACCCGCAAGGTTTTCGAAAGGTATTCGAACGTAAGACCTTTCGGGACTGGGTTGATTAGCAATTGCTGGTAAATTATGCCAATCACCAGCAGAGGGTGGTTGACGAGAGCTTCTTGATGCCTTGGTTATCTCAGTCTAAAGGGACATCTGGGGGATTGTTTGTGATGCCCAACCCAGTCCTTGTCATGTGTCTAATGCTGTCCGTCGGTGATGTCAAGGATGGTTTGCTCCACGCATTTCATTTCATGGCACGTGGTCATATGGGTACAAATCCGTTGACCACTGCGTTAAATCAATCTTTAGATTTAAATTTTGCACTCTATAAAGGTCAATTTAAAATCAATAAAAAAGTGGTTGCAAAAGATGGATCGAAAGGTAGAGAACCTTGCCTTCAATGCATTAGTGTCAATTTATTCTATTCATTGACCATGCGTCAATGCTAATAGAAAACTGACAACCAAATAAGTTTATACGAGTCTAGTCTATCTTCAATAATCATAATTTTACGTACACCTAAACTAAACAGCTAGCTCATAAAACTTCTTACGCAAAATTGCTGTCGTAAATTTGTAAACTTTCATAATGTGACGTCATTTACTATCAAAACTTTGTGTACGTAGTTTTATGAAACACCCTCAGATTCCCAATTGTTTTTGGAAAACATTTTTTTAATGTTATCGGCTCATGATGCTTTGATAATGAACTAAAAAGGAGTAAAAAGTGATTAAAAAACGAGGCTAATTCAATATATTATAAATGACAAGACTCGATTGAACCAGATTTCTATTCTGTACAAAACGGCAGTGAATCGCCGGTTCGTTTTCAGAACATTCAGGCAATGTACAGTGAAATTATCGATTTCTAATTTGCTATTTGAAGAGGGAAATTAGCCTACAACTGACTGTGTACTCTTCCTGTAAATATCGGATTTATAACGGCTTTAGGCGGAAAACTTCATTTCTTTAGCGCTTAGTGTCATTATTGGACGACTGTGTGACTTAGAGGAACGCCCAGATAGTTTCAACTAAACTGCTAACCTTGTGCAGAAAGTTAACTGAAGTCATTCATGGTTCAGGCTAAACAATTGACGTAAATTGAGATATTTAACAGAATTTCACCCCTCTGTTTCCTTGACATATGTCTAACTACATTGCAAATATTGTTCTGCTTGTTTGGGTCAAATGCAATGAGCGACTTTCCACAATTGAACATGATCAAGGCGCACGTCCATTCTAATCAAATCTAATAAATAATTAAAATGAAACCATTCGCCAAGTATTGTTTACATATTTGGACAATGTTTGAAACAGTTTCGTAGCTGAATAAAAATGCGTTATCTTCTTAAAGAGCAAACAGCTGACAGTCGGTATAGATAACGAAATTAATTCACAGGAAAACTTTAGAATATGAATAAATCTGTTTTTAGCTTTTCCTTACATATGTAAAATTTGAGAAAACGTCTCTCTTCAAAATAACAGAAAGCGAAATTGAAATTCACAGACGAAAGTTCAAGATAAGTGTCCCCCGTAACTGAACAAATTGGACGAGAGTAGCGATAAATTCCACAGTTAATGGTTAGATATCCGGACGTTAGTATATATCCATAAGAACCTGTCTGAAAGCGTAGAGAAAAGCGCTGATTGATTCCACTTACCTGGAACAAGCGTGAAGACACAGACGGCGAGAGCTAGAAACGACAGCATCATGTCCAAAATGATAGATGAAGATGGAACAATTCTCACAAAGTTGATTCACAAGGAAGGCAGGTAGATGCCAGTGGGTGTAGAACACGAAGTTAGTCAAGCTAATGATCAGAATCGTTCTGTAACTCTTCCCAGATGTCCTCCCGCTTTTATACAGTTCAGAGGGCTCGAGGTATGTCAATATGTGACGTCAGTTGGGTCGATGGCTTGAATACACACATTGTCTGCTGGCGTGAAAAAAGCTACGTTAAGCCTGCTGGCAAATACAAGGTTCGCAGTTGGTTGCGCCTTGTTCTAAGATACGATTACACTGTCTGTTTGTCACAAGGGCGTAGAGTCGGCTACTTTGGATAGATCAAGGAAAACCTTCCAATGAAATCATAGACATAGTTTCTCCCGAGATACACAGGGGCGATGCAACACGTCCTTTCGCCTCTCATTTGCTTCGAGGCTATTGGACAGAGCGTCCTCGTGTTATTCCAACATGCACACTGCCCATCGAAATGATCTATTTTTTTCTTTCACATTGCCAGACAAACATATGGACATGATGCAATGAGATATTGTCCCTGTAATCACACGAACTTTCAGAATTTACAAGGGGACATCTCTCAATAAACACAGCCATTTCTGGGTCAATCTTCCGCCCGAATTAATAAACTGTGAAACTTTATTCATTCTCTAGCCGTATTATGAGTTCATCAAATCATTTGATGCTAAATTTTCCTTCTGAAGGATGTGGCTAAAAACACTTAGCCCCAAAGAACCTTTCCAGATGGAAAGTGAGAATTCGTAAATATTTTTTTTTATTGATTTAAGACGCATAAGGAAGAGTAAGAAAAGACGGTTTGACGTGAAGGGTTACACCGATGCCAAGGTCGAATGGCTCAGTGCAAACAGTTATGAACCAGGCAGGGAACCCCTGTCTACGATAACCGTCAATCTAAAAACAACAAGGTGATCAAAATATAAATTGGAAGATATTATTTTTCAATGCCCTTTTTTCTCTTGGCATTTGCAGAAGGTATGAATAAGGAGAAGAACACACACACATGGATTATATAGCTAACGACATCTCACACATTTTCGCTTCTAAATAACTTCATGTTGTTTTAATTTTTTATTCTAACAAACTATGGGTTTTATTGCATCTATCGATTAAACTCTTACGGTTTATTGACAAACGAGTACGAATTAATATTTCAGATAAAATAAGACTGTTAAAGGGGTGTGAAAAGACATCAAGGTAATTGGTAATTGGAGTTGACAACAGCAAAAGGGAACATAATATCCCCCAGTATGGTACATCCATATCCATAATAATAAAGCATTTAAGATTGGAACATCATATCGCCTGCTACGGAACATGTCAAATTTACCGAATAACAAACCAAAAGAAACGCCATGTAACTTTAAGATTTAAAATGTTTTGTTATGAAATGTTTGAACTTATGTAAAAAGCATGGAAATGTTTTATAATGTCTCACACATAGACAACGTGAAAAAGTGAAATTCCAAACGGTTACATCCAGCTTCCATATAAAAGACACACGAAGTAAACTGTAAGATGTAGTAAAAATATCGTTGCGGTTCAGTTTAAAGAATTTACATTTCGCATAAATAAATAAAAAATATACATTAAACATATGTCAGATTCCAACGAACCATCTTAGGTGTAATTGGTTTGATACATCAGGTGCAGCTTCCTGACGCATCGGTGCTCTTGGCGCTCATTGGATGTGGTGACATGTCCTTGTTCTATCTTGTTTTTTATGTTGCCAGTGATGCCCAGGGAGGGGGGGGGGGGGGGGGGGTAAAAAACC
>JAVFBY010414044.1:0-14576 GCA_034781015.1 Tonicella lineata
AACATCCGCGTGAGGTCCGGCCAACATCCGCGTGAGGTCCGGCCAACATCCGCGTGAGGTCCGGCCAACATCCGCGTGAGGTCCGGCCAACATCCGCGTAGGATGTATAGTTAGAAGTTGGCTGTACTGTATGTTATGTGTTTTTTCAGTTTAAGAAAAACCTTGTTTCATATTTAAGTGTTAAACTTACATGTATGATACACCCAATAAATAGAGCAAAACTGATAGCCAGAGACTCCACTAGCATTTGAACTGGGAACTGATCTTTCAACTACATTGCCTACACTCAGTTGTACATGTAGTTGTAAGTGCTCCTATGGAGAAAACAGTATAGTTTTATTCCTTTTTAAAAATCTCTCTAAATATAAATTATAAGCATGTTTATACTTCTAAAAATAACCATGCCAATGTGTATGTACTGTACATCCAGCTATTCTGTTTCCCTCCCTATTTGTATTTACAACAATCATTTCTGTTTGCACTATGTCTTAGTTGCATTTATGTTATGCCATGTGGTGTTACATCTATTTTTAACATTTTCTTTTCAAATGAACTAAAATGTATAGGCCTACATAGTTATTGGTGGATAAATATCAATAAAAAATCAAAGATATATAATATTATATGGGAATAGCACAATCATGTTTGTAACCTCTCACAAGTCATCATATGATAGTATTTGTTATACCATGATGATGTATTATAAATCTTGTCTATGGCGTAATAAAACATTGTTCAGACTGTAAATGTGCCATCCCTACTACATGTAGTTCATTGTATCTGAAGTGTTTTGAAAAAATTGCTATCTAGTGCAAACAATCCATTTTACACATGTCTTACTTAATACAGTAAACTCTGACATTTGATTAAAGCAATTAACTAAATGTGACCCTACGCAGTCATGTATATTAAAACATGTATTAATATTTTTCAATGTATTTACAAATACGCAATATTATAATTTCATAACGCCACGGACGTTTTGCCTCTGTGACGTCATAGCCTACAAATGAGTCACATTCGAAGGCATGACGTGAAGTCGGTCCCATATTATCTCCTTTTCCAGCATTTACAAGTCTCCCCATTGATGATGCCTCAGGCTCAACTTATGACATATTTTTTTTTTAAATCATTGGAGGAATTTACTTCTTTTAAACTGTTGTTCTTCTTCTTGTTCTTGGGGTTTTATATTTTTTATTTCTTATCCAATTACCATGAAACTTGGGCTGATTATTGATTAATTGATTTGGGTTTAACGCTGTGCTTAGAGGTATTTAACCTATATGATGGAATGCCAGCCAAATGGGTGGAGGAAACCGTCCTTGACATCACTGCCTGGGAACATAAAAGACAGGACAATGACAGAAAGAAAACACAAACAGTTATGCTTGTCCCTTATGTCCCTTAGCTCAAAAAGAATTGGGGCATCAAGAAGCTCCCGCCCAACCACCCGCGTGTATGCTACATTAAATAAACGCAACACAACAGAAATGTTAAACACTATATAAATGTTCTACAAGTTGAAAACTTACTGTTCCTCTGACAGTAGTCAATATGTTCACGGTTCAAAACATGCCGTTTTACCCCAGAGGAGAGATAACTCCTTGGAGTATCACTTACCGATTGACGTGTTTTGGATTTCTAATTAATTTTGTAAATTGTATATAATATTTTTAATAATGCAAACAAAGAACATTTGACATGTCTCCACCGTGGATCGAACATGGGACCTTTGGATAACAGAGCATATATATAATAATATATACGTTTTTCTTTTCGTAAAAAATTGTACAACACTTTTATGTACAAAAATTTAATCTAATATCTGGATATGTAATTGTCTAGTCTTTCTCTACATAAATACAAAAAAATAAGGAATGTACATCGAACAGAGGAAACAATTAAATGATTA
The DNA here is from genome assembly GCA_034781015.1 of Tonicella lineata. Lineage (NCBI taxonomy): Eukaryota > Metazoa > Mollusca > Polyplacophora > Chitonida > Mopaliidae > Tonicella > Tonicella lineata. The sequence continues at coordinate 1,913 of JAVFBY010414044.1, forward strand.
TTATGTTCACTATCATATGGCGCTTTAGATATGCAACACAAAGATTTTATAAATTCTTCTAATTTCTTAGATTTGATCATTTATAGGACGCACCTATGTTACAATGTCCAGACCCTGTTTCAGTACTCCACCCTTCACAGCAAAAATAACAGGCGACAGTCGATGTGACTGAGACAGACCTGAAAAATGTAAAGTATAAAAGTTAAAAGCTACAATTGGTCTATTAATAAGTAGGATATTTCGTGAAAATTACAGAGTTTCTATATCCTCTGTAGAGATATGAAAAAAAAATTGCATTTGATGGGGTTTTACGCCATAAAAGTTTAGTTCACATATGAAGACGTGCCAGCCCAATGGATGGAGGAAACCACCCAAGACATCACTGGCAACAAACAGAGACAGAATAAAAAGGACACAGAAGCAAATCAAAAGCCCCACATTTTTAAGATTTAAATTAAATTTTGAAATAGTATTGAGGAAATCCATACATCTGGTTGACCACTTTTGTTTTGTTTGCCTTTGCAATAGAACACAATATTTTGGCATGCATGCTTGTATCTATAATTGATCGTGAAAACATTACACTGGATGGCAATTTAATAAATACAAGTAGTTAGCCAAAAACAAGTTTACTCTTAAGAATTTGTTCTTAAATAAATGAGAGTACTATAAGATCTTAAAGAGCCCTTAACAGCCTTACATTTTTTATAAAAGAAAAAACATCAACTTTTTGTATTTTTCCAAGATAGAAAAAGTTCAGAACTTCTTGTTTCTGCCAAAAACTGTTATCCTATTTTTCTTTTTATTCAAAGTTACTGAAATGACTTTTCATGGTGCCAAAAGTCCAACAAAACAATAAAGAAGTTTACATAAGTTAAGAAACATGGTGTTTTGAGTGTGTGGATAGCTTTCATAAGCGCCAATTTGGTGATTCAGGTTGGTAACTTAAGTATGGTAGATTTTTCATGCCATAATCCTTTCAGTCTCTATAACATTGGCTATTATTCAATAAATATTAATGATAATTGACACAAAAATAGTACGTTTCTTCATTAATTGAAAAAAATATATATTTATTGAATAATAGCCAATGCTATACAGACAGAAACAACATGGCATGAAAAGTCCCCCATACTTGAATTACCAACCTGGCTCTAACAGGGTTATGAAAGCTATCCACATACTCCGAACACCATATTTCATAACTGCTGTTCACAGCCTATCTTCTCAAGACTTTTTTTTTTTGCTTTCTTTCCCTTTAACTCGTTTTTTTTGCCAGCCCTCTGTTGACTACAAATGGCGCCTCTACGAAATATATATAGTGCTTGCTAGGCTGCCCCCTACATAAATACAGTCCAAAGAAAATAATTTCAACAAAATTATGCATGACAAGCGGATATGCTCTGCAGCAGCCACTCAGTTTGAGGCGTCATTTGGCGTCATCAGGGGGCAAAAAGTTAAGCTGACCAGTGGAATATTAGCAGCTTTGACTAACATCCTACACCCAATGCAAACAAGGAGAACAAGCTGAGTAGACAGGGAGATTTGGTTGAACTATGTGTCGCTAAGGTTTACTTGTAAGCTGTACAGGTGCTCCATCCCTGGAATCCACAATCCGCTGATGTAGCCATTTTCTTTGTTCCACTCTCAACACAATACTTAGAACACACATTATTCCTGTCAACAGACACTCATGTTAAGTGAATCATTTACATTAGTAATGATACAAAGCATACTTGGGGGTGAGTATTCTAATTGAGAATACATGTAATTTAAAACAGTTTAGGCATGTTGTTTATTATATTTTCATAAATGCAGAAAATTTGACATGCCTCCACTAAGGATCGAAACCGGCACCTTTTGGCTAACAGGGCCAACACTCTAAAGATCGATCCCAAAGTTCACCCAAGTAAAGGCTGTATTTCTTTCTCTAAACAAGGCACTTATACAGAGACGTTGTTTACTATAATTATATACCAAAGCAATGATGTTCAATTTTAATCAATTCAAATAAAATCCAAAAAGTTTATGGATTTATGCTGAATTCCTTTACCAATAAAATCTCTTTGTATGAACCCTTAGTTTAACCAAGGACTTTAATTAAAAGGATAGGCAATGGGCTATTTGTGCTGGGTTACTTTGAGGTGAATTTTAAAATTTTTATTTCTAACTAAAACTATCATACTTGGATTCAGTATAGTTTTACTTCATCGAGAAACATCTTAACTATGCAATCCATAATAAAATAAACAAGAAGACAATTCATCTATATCCCCCCGCCTATCTTTAAGATAAATGTTACACCTGTAAACCTTGTCGGAAAAAAAAGCAAAAGTTCACCACTAGCTTGGTATATGTATCAAGTTTCATAAAGATATCTCAAATATCTAGAAAACTAGTTACTAGTTGTTCCAGAAACTAGTTATGATGGATGGATGGACAGACTCAGAGATTCACAAAGAAATGGCAAATAGTTTTGGCAATTTGCTTCGGAAACAAACACTGATCTTAAATATGCATAAATCCCACTCGCTTCCATGAAAAGTGGAGAAAAAAAAAAAAAAATGTAAATAGCAAAAGGCAAGAGTTTACGGCTTACTTGAAATGTGTACCAACTTTTGTATTGATATCTTGAGCGGTTTTATAGTTATGCTCCAGAAACAAAGTTGGATGGGTGGACACAAATTATGACAGATGGACAGACAGAACTTATTTACAGATCAACTCACAAATAGAAAAAGGCACCAGTTCAACATTTTTTGGTGCAAGTATCAATTTTCATGAAATAGCAAATAGTATTGGTGCTATGCTCCGGAAGCAAAGGCTTATCTCAAATATGTATAAATCTCACTTGTTTCCATGGAAACTGGAAAAAATATATGTTTCTAAAATCCGTTTATAGCAAAAGGCACCAGTTCACTTCTTACTTGACAAGTGTGCCAACTTATGTAATGATATCTTGAGTGGTTTTATAGTTATGCTCCGGAAACAAAGTTAGTCGGATGTATGGACTGACTGACGAACGAAACCCATTCATATATACCCTGCCAATTTTGTTCGGGTAGAGGATAACAAGATTACTTTGAAACTTGCGTTTAGTTAGAAAATTAGAACAGGTAATTGCAGGCAGGCCACACAGGAATCAAACCAGCAGAACTTGCATGAGGTTGTTTTTCGAGATTTTTTTTTGGCTAAAACTGTTTTTAATCAGTGTAACTAGTGTCAAGGGTGTTATAAATGCATTTTAAAACATTCAAATTAAATGTTTTAGTTTAGGCCTAGGGCTCAATTATGGCAATTTTAGGGAACGAGAAACAGGTTTAGAGAATTATTAGCCTTCTTATCACAGACGTGGTTTATCACATTATATGCTGTTTATCCTTTCTATAAAAACCCTTGGTTTAACTACATGTAGCCTACAGCTGCTGCTCTAACTACTAACAAACAACAATCAGGAATGTGACAACATTAGTGATGCTGCTTACCCATAGCTGAAAAGAGCTGCATTCACTTTGTGCAAACAGAGAAACAACAGGGTCAGCCACAGAGGATTCATCTTAGGGTCTTCCTGTCTTGGTCAATCTAAGAATGTATGCAAGTTAAGTGTTTTATTTGAATATGGCTGCATTTTCATGTATCCATTGCCCGTTGGATTTATATATACTTTTGACTTAAGAAAGTTGAAAGTATCAAATAAATTCCAAAACACGCTTTTAACGTTTTTTCGCTGGATTGCTGTTTAATGCATTTCTTAAGGTTATTTCACTAATATGAAAGGCATTGACAAATAGAAAGACAATTAACTCACTAATTCAGGACAGTTAGTCCCGGCAATATGTGTTAACAGTTTCCAACATTGTTTTAAATTTTATCTATAAAAAAAAAGAGATTGGAGCAGATATAAATTTTTTTTACTTTTATAATGGATAAATATATGAACTGTCAGCAAGCATATTGTTATCTGTTATTAAACAAGGAAAAACGTGTATCTTACCATGAAGATGTTCAAACATTTACGCTGTCTTTAATAGTGTCTATCAATCCAACTAGGAAGAGTAACCTGAGTATGGTGTTGACAGTACTTTTTTTTACCTAAAGAAACATTGGTCTTTTGTAGTAGAAATTCTTGAATAATTTACTACCTATCAGGATGTCTTGTTAAAAAAGACAACAAAAAAATAGCGAAATTATTTATGCTTGGAACAAGTCCATAAAATGACAACAAGAAGCAGACTTCTATTATTTAATGAAGGGCAGCACCATCAGCCTTTCCGTAAGTTAATACAATATTCAGGTGTACATACATGTATATTGTATACCTTTTGTTAACAAACAAGATGCAGAACACACATAAACGTACATAATTTGCCCGTCATAAGAGTTGAAACATTATTGTAATTACTATTGAACATTGAAGTTTAACTAGATTACATACATGTATCTCTATAATGATTTACTGTATTATACCCTCTTGGAAATAATAAAAACATTTTTAAATGTATTTATGTAAGTTGATTTATCTATTTATTTTTATTATTATTAAAAAATTTTTTTAAAGATACAATGTACATTTTTTAACCTGTCATTTTTATAAATGCTATTTTTCAACCTATTTTTACCTGCCTGGCATGAACATTTTATATCCAGATGAAAAATCTTTTATATAATATAAATTTTAAAAAAATACCAACAGACCAATACTAATGACTTGTATCCGTTTATGGGACCATATGATGGTGAGTCCTTTTTCAAGTGATTTCAGTGCTTGATTATTGCCATATCAGATAAAAATTGATTGATTGATTGGTGTTTAACGCCGTACTCATAATATGAACTATTGTATGTTACCCATGTTAAAATCGTGAATTGCCCTCCCTTAGCCGAAAAGTGAAAACATCGTTTCGCAAAGGGACGTCACTTAAAAGTCCAATATTTTCACAACCCAGTCACTCCATAATCTATAATAATATAAAACTAAGCACCTCTTTGATATCTTTAATGTCTAAGATCTCACATATGGACAACTATATACATGTAATATTATTTATTTATATATGCCCGTTTCTTTTACCACTGTTTGCTTATCTTCTAAACGATAATCTAATTTAATTTCCTTCTCCACATATATGTAGCAGAAAACTTTTCCCTAGGGTAAATTCTGATAGATCTGACGATAAAAGGATCCGACAGATTTTCCATCAGTTAATTAGGCTTTGAGAAGGTTAAAACATTCCTGATACTGAAAAAACGTAAATAACACTTGAGTTTCTTTGGAAACTTAAGATATTAGATAAGATTTGACAATTCCATACACATAAAATTATTTTAGTTGTCCACGGACAGAAATGCTTTTCATTACAACACAAGGCGAAACGTGCTCATGTACAGGCGAGTTAATATAGGCGAGTTAAAAAAGACAATATATTAACTCGCCAGGGGCAGTTGCTCAAAGGACTATTAACCACTAATACCGGTATTAAATCACTAATGCCGGTATTAAATCACTAATACAGGATTAGAGATGTATCTTTAACATGGTATGACGTCATCTAATAGCAGATTAAATTAAATAGTGCTTTAACCCTTTGAAGACGGGATTTTCAGATGAAATTAGATCCCCCTGGACGGGATTGTTTAAAATAGATATGACGTGGGGCATAACATGTGACATGTAAACACGTCACCCGCCTCAGGGCACGGACAATTTTTGCGTGTTAACATTTCACCCGTCAACAAGGGCGGATTTTCAGATGAAATTGGATAGCCCTGAACAGCATTATTAAATTTAGCGTCTAAGCCCTAAAGCATGTCTGTTTGTGGACAACTAAACTAATTGTATATGTATGGAATTGTCAAATGTTATCTTAAGTTTTCAAAGTAGTACTTGTTATTTATGTTTCCCCCTCTTTTAATTTGTGGCGAATACGCCACAATAACAATTCGCTACAATTTCCCCAATTTTAGGAGAAATATATATTTTTGCTAACATAAGAGTTCAACAAAAGTGAGACACAGATAATTTGGCTAATTTTTTTTAACCAATTTTGTAAACAAATTGTGTAAATATATGAACACCAAACCAAATAAACGCTTTAATATGTTTTATGTACCAAAACATGATCATTGTAATTAAACAGCTTGTTTACTGATACAAGGTTGTTTACATGCATCTATCTTAGAGAAGAAAAATACACACAACCAAACGAACACACACAGACCTCTATAGCAATAGTTTTACAGGTCTATCAATGGGGAGACTCGTAAATGCTGGAAAGGGAGATACTATTGGACCGACTTCGCGTCATGCATTCGAAAGTGACGCAATTTCATAACGCCACGGACGTTTTGCCTCTGTGACGTCATACATATGAGTCACATTCGAAGGCATGACGTGAAGTCGGTCCCATATTATCTCCTTTTCCAGCATTTACGAGTCTCCCCATTATAATCATTATTAATAAAACAAACCTTTTAATAAACTCATTAAAGTTAGTGAGAACAATCCGGTACATTTAAATATTTGAAAACAAGAGACATTAACAAAAATGTATAATATAGTAAGCATAAAAATGAAGCAAGTAATTCAACATTAACTGGAAAGGAAATTTCAGAATCAATTGTAACATAGTATAATATTACTGTTCAGATGCCATAATTATGAAGAGGCTTTATATATATATATGAGGTTCTAAATCAAAATGTTTTATACATGTATCATAAATAAATTCCCAATTACAAAAAAGATAAGACTTAATGAATTGTGTGTAACAAAATTTGAATTTTGAAATACACTTTCTTTTAAGATTGACAAGGCAAAGGGAAATCTTCAATTCCAATATTTTTTTATCAGGTTCTTTAATATTCAGATAATTTGGCGATAGCCGAAGTAACCTTTTGTGACCCTTCATATACATAAAGGGGCCAAATTGGCGGCTTGAAGCCATGCAGAGTTTCTGACTTAAAATACAACAGTTGATCACTTCCACATTAATTTCCCGTTTGATTAGGATACAGATACAATTCCACACATATAAGCAAAAGTTTAGTAAGAAACATATTTTAATCTATTTGAAATCAAAATAAAAAATTAACTTTAAAATAGAGCTAGAATTCTGCTTTAAAGAGAACAAAAGTAAGAAAATAAGGGAAAAAGCAGGCAAATAACAGAAAAGCAATAATAACAATTTTGCAGTTTAGTTACCATTATTTTTCCACACAGGTATTCGCTGAAGAACAAACATTTTAAGTATTAAGTAAAGATGTCGAGTTGAAATAAAGAAAGGAAAAGAAAAACAAAACCAGTTGAAATTACAAATGAAACATGATTTGTGATTTTCTTCATACTCACAACCAGAATTTACATTAACATCAGATACATGTACAATGTGTACAGTTCCAAAACACAAAGAACATTAAAAAAAAAGAAAAAAGACCCACACAAAAAATCACAGAGAAACTCTGAAGATGTGAAGTGTACTAGTATATAAATCCTAAATATTTTGCATTTATTTTAAACCATTTGTCAAAAAAAGTATTTTATATGCACCTTTGGCCGACTGATATTCTTACGAAGATTTGAAATAAAGTCAAAATATTTAGAAACTTAAGCACATATGCTGTAAGCTTCATCGCTATGTTTTACTATATAAATATGATACTCTGATCAACTGCCAAATTCTCTTATTTATCAATCATGTCTACAACACAATACATAGTATAACGCCTTTAAAATAGTATCAAAACATCTGAGATTTTAAGTTTAAACAGAATTATGACTTGAAAGAGAAAATATCACAAATCAATTCTCAACATATCATTATATCATTTAACTATTGAATTTCTTACCCCATTTGATAATTTATCCAGGCCACAGCAAAACAATAATAAATATTTATTGCATCCCAGTTGATAAATTTTAACTATGTTAAAATCAAATATAATTCGAAACTTAATTTATCGTAGCTGTTTCCAACACTCATAGGAAATTGATATATTCTGAAAGACACATAATTTAATTTTTTTACATCTTGCATTGAATTATTTTTTCCTGTGTATTGAACGAATGATTTAGATGTATATAGCCATATAAGATATACATGTATTTACAGACATTCTCAAATATAACACACATGCTCTATCTACCTAATATAAATTAAAACCCATCTCTATTTTTTGTTGGGTGTTGACATCATGCGAAGTGCATTTTACTCTTTTTTAAAAAAAACCCAACCCAACACAGATCGGTTTGGAAACACAAATTAACTGAGGTCAATAAATTATAATCGAAGTTCAATCTACACGATAACCATGAAACATTTTAGACCCTTTATTATTGAGCAAGAAAAAAACAAAGAAAATCAAGTGAGCTTCAGTGTGTGGCTTACTTTTCGTGCTATATTGTTCCTGTCTCTATAACATTGACTATTATTCAATAAATATTCCCCAATTTCATTTTACAAGAATGTTTTGTCAATTAATTTAGAGTCATACTGTTTTTGTGTCAATTATCAAGAATATTTATTGAGTAATAGCCAATGTTATAGAATAAAGAAATGATATGGCATGAAAAGTCCACCCTACTTGAGTTACAAACCCAAGTTACCAAATTGGTCCTAACAGAGTTATGAAAGCTACCCACACACTTTGAACACCATGTTTCATAACTGCCCTATAAAACATATCTATTTCAGGTTCACTTTTTTTTTTGTTTTCTTCTCCTTTAAGTCAGTCTTGGTGGTTGTGAAAGAGCTTGCCCCCAAGCTTACTTCCTGTAGATATATTTCGAAATGTACACCAGAACATTCATATTCATTCAAACAACATTTACAGAAGAAAAAAAAAATCTTGAAGCAATTTCTTTCATTCGCCATATCCTTGGTGAATCACAGATGAAGAAGCCCCCCGCACCCCCTAATCTTACAACGCCAGATTGAAGATAGATTAAGATTTATTTATATAATGTTAACGTTAGGTTATTTTACTCATACACAAGCAAGCAGTGACTACAATGTAGTTGAACTGAGATGTTACAGATATGATAGGTCTCATATCAGTACATTGTGATCCCATTGAACATATCAGATACCCATGGTTCATATGCCTTAGAGCTTCCTAATTTCAAGGCCTTTTCAAGGTAATAATTTCAGTTCTTATAATACTTTCAGGGTGATCGATACATTAAAAAAAAAAACCAAGGGTATCCCACATGTATGTATACTTCGTAAAATGGGAAACCTGGCACTTGTTCTAATGTTTATTTTTAAAGGATTGATCCAACATGGAAGATGTGACCATGTAAAGTCTCACCGCATGTCATATCTTAAAGCAGAAATGCTTGAAATTATTGTTGCTATAATTTTTGGCAATCGACACTCCCACAAAATCAATTTTGAAAGTCATAAGTTGGCCACGACATAAAATTCTGACAGCCCAATTCTCATTTTCAGGGTCTTTTACTATAATTGTTTTGGATTTTCACTGCTTTTTTGAATTTGTATTGTGATTTTTAAGGCTTTTCAAGGTTTTCAAGAAACTGTACGAACCCTGAATCATACCACCAGATTTATTTGTGACAGTAATGGTAAGTCAGCATACATGTACTTCAGTAACCTAATGTCAATAGAAACCAATAAACCAGCTGGTAACCAACATTTACTGAATGATACTTCCTGGTACAGCAAAGCACAGGGCACACTTTTGTTTTATGTAACTTATGTCCTCCTAACGATAAAACCCCCACACTTTCATGATTGTTTGTTTGATTGGGGTTAATGCCGTGCTTAGGGGTATTTTAGCTTTATGACGGCCTTTCAGCACAAATGGTGGAGGGAATCAAACTTGACGTCACTGGCAACATAAAAGACAAGACCAAACAAGGGCAGGAAAAAAAAACATAAAACCTCAAAAAATCTACTTCTTGCTCTGAGAACACCAGGGCATTAAGAAGCTCCCGCAAAACCCCCATCCACACATCCATGAACCGTACAATGTTATGTGATAGGCACTTAAGCAGTTCATTTTTTCATTAATATTTTTTTTGAAGGTTTGGGCATGTAGGAAACAGTTTTCTCTTTAGAACAGGGAAAATAGATGAGAACACACAGCTGCTTCACTCAGGCCTGTGCAGTAACATTTTCTATTATAACCTACTAGGGGGTACCCAAAATATTTTACGGTAGCCCGGAACAGGTTGCCTAAACACAAATTTAGGTCATTACACTGAACAAGTATAGTGTATATTTACATTAATAATTGAAATTGTTGGGATATTTTGTCTAAAACCGTTTGATTTATATAAATACTTTTTCTTACTTACTGTTGGTGTGACTTTGGGTAAACTGTTTCAGGTTTTCTAAATTTCAGTTTGCGCAAGCGCGAGGTTGGGGCATTCAACCGTTTGCCCTAGCAGCACAGGTCTGTCCACTGAAGCCTCTATAACAAAGACATCGACCCAAAATCAGACCAGTCACAGAACTAACATCAACTTAACCAGTGATTCTAACCCTTAACCCTTTAAACCTGGACGTTTTTAAGACTATTCCCCCATGACCCTAGTCTTCCCGCTGTGTAAAATTACATAATCCCACCTGCATCATCCTCATAAACATCACTTTCATCACTGTTTGAATGAATGTTGTTGTTAGATATTTTGTCGGTATCATTTTCAGATAAGAAATCACATTTGAGACCATAATTGCTGTAATTTATGTCACTTTCTTAGTTGGATAGTGCCATCTGTGATGCCTGAGCGGCATTGACCCGTGCACATTGCATAAATGACGAAAAAAATCCAAAATCGGCCCACAAATACATGTAAAACTATCAAACTACTCAGTTGCACAAAGTGTAACAAGAGTGATGTCCCTTGCTGTCTAGGAACCAAAGACCTTGGTTTTAACAAAATCTGATTGGCTCACAAATGTGTTAATATATGTCCATACATTAGAGTCACATTTTGCGGCCATTTGGCTTTATACATTACGTTATAAAGATTGGCCGATTTTTGTGCCTCTCAGGTAAAGGGTTAAGGCTTAGTGCCAACTGCTTAAAGTTTGGCTCAGATGGGGACAGAACCACCAACAACTGATCAAAAAGCAAGGGATTAACATCAAAGGGAACAAAATATTTTCTATTGTTAGCATTTAAACAGCTATCTGTACTTGCTTGATTGCATGGTGTTAAATGTCATGCTCACGGGTATAATGGCTGTGTTTTCCAGCTTTACACAGCAACACAACTAAAAATGGTGAAGTGTAATAGTATATTGAAAATGTTATGTTTCTCCAGTAGTACGGTCAGTATGTGTCCATGCTTAATACTGCACTTACAATGTGCCCAGAAGCGGAACATTACTAAAAAATGTACTCATAGACAACAGACTCTTTATTTCAACAGAGAAATTTACAATGTACATGTATACCTCTGGTGTTTTATATAACTAATATAAGCCTTACTATTACATGTTTAAAGCATTTAGCATGCATTGGACTAATGCAAGGTAACGTTCATTATCAAAAGGTGTGACAGAAACAAAGGCAACTGAAATTAATTAAAGGGAGATAACTGGATTAAGATGGAGAACATTGCATTCTCTCCTGGGTCTCCTCCTCCTCCTCCTCACTTTCTGCATCACTGCTGTCTGATGAACTAGAGAAGTGTTCACCTTCTTGACGAGCCTAACAACAAAAATGTCAAGAATAAATCATGAGCAGAGAATTAACTGGTATTTGAAAATGTGCTTTGCCATGTTTCTGTACCGGGGGTACTGTGTGATGGTCGCACCTACTAGTTACTGGGTTTCCTTTACTAAAAGGCTCACTAACTGATACGTGGACTAAAATTATTTATAAAAGGTCAGCCCCATGCGTGAAGTTCTTTGCACTGGCAATAAACAATATTACAACAAAATGCAAAAATATGCTACAACTAAACGGATTCAGGATACACCAGCAGTTAATAGTTGTTGGTAATAATTCATGACACATCCTCTAGGCAAGAGGAACATTTTTGAATAGCATACGTTCCTTCAAATTTTTCATTTGAAAGTAATGACCGAGACAAAATCTTAGTATAGGCTGTGGTGACCTTGGTCCAATGACCTAGGGTATTGGTCATGATTTACTCCCCAGACATAAGGAACATTTGTGCAAGCATAAGCTTTTGCAAAGTTTTAGTTTTAAATTTATGGCCCTGACAAGGAATTAGCATTGTAGGCTACTTTGACCTTGGGTAAAGGTCATATCACATTACCTGGACATAAGGAACGTGCAAAACATAAGCTTCTGTGAAGTTTTTGTTTTTAAAGTTATCACGTGGAAAAGGTCAGTAGTATTATAGTAGTATTATGGGTTTTGATCATATTCACCACTCTAACGTACATGAATGGGCTGTGACACAACCCCTAGACTTAAGGAACATTTGTGCAAAGCATAAGCCTTTGCAGTTCTCTTTTTAAAGTTATGTCCAGGACAAGGTATTAGCATTAAAGGCTAAGGTGACCATGACCTTAGCCTAATGACCTTGGGTATACATGTGTAGGTCACGCCACACCTCCTAGATACAAGGAACATTTGTGAAAAGCATCTAACAACACTATAGGCTTGTTAAAGAGCAATAACTCTGGGAAAAAAATGATCAACGGAGCATCATAATTACATCTTGCACA
>JAVFBY010414155.1:0-14576 GCA_034781015.1 Tonicella lineata
AAGTGGAGAATCTGTCGTCATATAGGTGAAATACCCCTGAGAACGACGTTAAACACCAATCAAATAAACAAACAAACAGAAGTATTTCAAAGGGCAAAATAAGAATGTACCAATAGTAATTTATACTAATAGGTAATTAATGCAAGTCAGGTAAAACACAAAGTAAATAATTTTCAATAAATACATTTTGGGGGTGGTACATGATTGAAGTGGTACATTGGTATTGTTTATTGATCTGATGTTAGACTTAACTGAAGTAAAGTCCCACTGACAACTGATTAGCCAGCATTATTGGGGGAAGAAAACTGAATAGAACCCAGGAAAACCCAGGACAGTCTGCTGTTTGCTGGCATACCAGCTCACATGCAGTCGGTGACCTGAATCAAACTAAAATAAAATTATTTCAAAGGACAATATGAAAGGCTTACCATTGACAATTGATTCCATTAATAATTAATGCAAGGCTGTTTTTTTTTCTTTTCTCTTTTCAGATTTAGACAAAGAAAGCCTTCAAAATGCCTAAAAAACAACAATCCGTTACACCTCTTATAAAATGTAGCAGATGTAGTTTTTCTACGAAAAACCGCTACATTTATAATCGACACAACAATAGGTGCTCAAAATGTGATATACCTGGACTTAGTAAAGATTATCCTGCTGCTATAGCTGCCCTAGCTGCCAAGACTAAAATTACAACAGAAGATGGTGAGACAGTGACAGACACAAGCTATGTTGATGAGTCTATGGATTTAGGTGCAGAAACTGACGAAGTGGATGTCACAGGAAGCCATAGTACTACTGAGGATGAACCTGGTTCTTTAACAGCAGTTGATAACAATGAAAAAGCAGAACTCGAAGACCCTGATAAGCCAAAAGCAGCTTTGGAATTATTAGAAGCTAAAGATTTGCCGGTAATAAAAAAATCGAAAATGCCCAAAATTGTGATAAAGATGAAGTCTGGAAAGCATAGGGGTCAACCTCATCGGAATTATAGTTGTGAGGACTGTGATTTTCAAACCAAAAAGTCGAAAAGTTATCTGTACCATCTGCTAGGAAAACATAATGGTTCTTTTAGCATCTTTCCATGTACATTCTGTGAATATGCCTGTCGGTGGAAACACAAACTTCTTCGTCACATGAGAATGGTGCATAAAAACAAAACGCTCCCACAAAGTGACGACCTAGAAGCAGAAATTTTGAGGACAAGCAAACCAAAGGCTGAGCTGAGTAAAATAGATTTTCCAGTAGCTCCCAAGCTTACAATTCAGAAAACAAAAACAGGTGTCCTACAGATAAAGAAGAAGCCTACCTCAGTCCTACAGGTAAAAAAGAAGTCTGCTTCAGTTAAAGTAAAAATAACTGATAAAACCACAGCATCAGAATACATCGTTGACCTGACAAAAACGGAAAGCAGTCCTCATTTCAAATGCAAGCTCTGTGCGTACAGCAGTAGAATGAAAGCTAGAGTTCACAACCATGTGATGGCCTGCCATATTAATGCCAAAGAGTTCCATTGTAAGTACTGCAGCTTCTCTACAACAAAAAAGACGGAGTATTATGCTCATAATGCTAATCATGAAAACCAGAAAGTCTGGAGCTGTGAGGATTGTGCCTATACAACAAGCTTCAAGCCTAACTACTTGCGACATTGTGTCAACCACAACAGGAATTCTCGATTTAAGTGTTCCATTTGTTCTTATACCACTGATCACGAGGGAGCCTTGAAGAGACATGTCATGTACAGCCATTCACTAACTCAACAGAGCTTGGCTGGATCCTATATGGCTGGATCTCAGATGGAAGAGGACTTAACACCAAACATTTCAGCAAATGTGACACCAAATGTAAGTGCACACTGCTCTCCAGTGAAAGATACATCAGATGAGGACACTGAAGATAGTGAAATGTTCCCCTTATTACCTGGCTTCAAACGGTGCGAATATTGTGGTTTTCTGGGGATGTCAGATGAAGAGGTAGACGAACATGTTGCTCTACATAATCAAAGTGCCTATTTCCCTTGTCAGATTTGTAGATTAAGGTACAAGAGGGCTGGTGATCTGAACCGTCACATGAAACAGAAGCACAACCTGAGACTGAAGGATTTCATCCGTCGACAAGGCACTAGGTATCAGATAGAAATTTCACTTACAGGGGAGATAACTGTACCTAGTACAACTGGATCTAAATCCAGAGTTGTGAACAAAGAAAACATCAGTTATAATGCAGCTGATGGGTCTTATGGAATAAATCAGGATGATGATGATGATGAGATTCAATTCCGTACTAAAGGAGATGATCAGCCTTTAGATTTATCAATGCCATCTCCAGATAAATCACCTTCTAAAAGCAACTTTGACCCAGAAAATCTTCAATGCCCTGACTGTGTCTACATAGCCAAATGGCCAAGTGACCTGAGGCGCCACAGTGTTGTTCACACCATTGAAAAGCGCTTTAAGTGTAAGTTTTGCGACAAAAAGTATAAGTACTCTGGAGATTTAAATGTTCACATTCGACGGGATCACAGTGAAGAGCAAGGTGCATTTCCAAAAGTAGAAAAAACATTGCCAAATCCTAAACGTAAAACTGGGATCTTCAAATGTTCGTCATGTTCATATACGTCACTTTTCAAGTCTGAAATTGAGCGCCACTCTCGTAGCCACACAGATGAAAAGCCCCACAATTGCATTCTGTGTGACTATGAATCTCATTGGAAAGGAGATGTGAAAAGACACATTCAAAAACACCACCCAGAAGTTATGAGCAGCACCGTTCCTGTGGAAGACTTCATCGGAACATCTGTAGATGAAGAAAATGTGCCAGCTCCGGATGATCATCAGAATATTCTCCCAGTAAGCAGCATGATGTACCCAGTGAAACAGACTTCACCTGCTCCATCACCTAAACAAACTGACAAGAAGAAAGACACACCAACTACTGATGACTCGACTTTAAAAGAACCAATATTCAAATGTAAATATTGCGAATTCACAGCCAGTGCTCCGTCAAAACTGAAAGCCCATGTTATAACTCATGTCAATCTGAAACAATGGAAATGTCCAGTTTGTCCCCGGCGTTCAAACTGGAAATGGGATATTAGAAAACACCTGTTGAAGGATCATCCTGACTGTACTCTGACAAATGTTATCATGTTAACAGAGGAGGAAGCTAAAGCTACCATACAGGATTACATTTCAAAATCGACCATGCCGAAAAGAGAAAACCACTTAGACAATTTGAACATTGCAGCAGCACAAGATGAACTGAAATTTCCATACAGATGTTCCTTGTGTGACTTTGTGTCAGCTTACAGGTGGGAGGTCAGCAAACATTTGCGAACAAATCACCCCGGTGAAAACTGCTCCGTCATTGTTGCTTTTAGTTCTGGTTCTACAGAAGATGACAATGCCCCAGCTGGAACTGACACTGTGAAGCAACCATCACCAAAGATGGACATCAGAAAATTGCTAAAACAGCCACCTCTTAAAACAAAAATTGCTGAACTATTAGCAAAGACCCCTACAAATGACCAGTCAGATAGTTCTAGAAAGCGAACAAGATCCAAGAAAGCTGATGAAAACTTTAAGAGCAGGCTGTTTATGTGCGGTGACTGTGGGAAGAGATGTTCAAGTCATGGCGATGTGAAAAAGCACTATAAGTATATCCATCCAGATTTACAGCTTAAAGTAATATACCTTGGAAATGCTATGACATCAACTCCTAACCCCCAACCAGCAACTCCATCTTCCCCAGCCTTTTCGCCATCACCTGCCAAGGGAACCAAGAGAGGTGGCATTGAATCTAAATACAATAATCCTAAAGCAATAGGATACATCAAGCCGTTCCAGTGCTCTGTTTGCCTACGAAGATCTAACTGGAAATGGGACATCAATAAGCACATGAGGGAGACTCACCAGGGTGTAGACTACCAATTGATTGTATTGGCTGAAGATGTAGCACGAAGCTCTCTGGCTACATATATTCCACCTATGCAACAACAAGCATATCAACGTGCTAAATTAGCTCAAATAAATGCTGATGCCTTACAACTTGCCGCCTCACCATCACCTTCTAAACAGCAGGTCATTCGTAACTTGAAACAGTTCATGTGCTCTCTTTGTCATTATCGATCGGACTGGCGAAGTGATACACATCGTCATATCAAAAACAAACACGGACATAACAGAGCCACAATTGTGTTGTTGGAGCCATCACAAGCCAAAGCAACTCTTGACAGTTATGTGTACAAGCGATCAGGAACAGAGAAGAGAGAACTGTTTCCTAAGCCAGCTGAAACTTTTAACCCAGTTGAATCTGCTACTTCGTCTTCGACTAGAAGGTCTTCTGTTGAAAAAGGCTCATCTGCTGACCCCAAAACTGAGGACTCTAAACGACCGAAGACTTTTGATGCTCCTAGTGGAAAAATCTGGAAATGTAGCAAGTGTCCATACAGCAATAAGGAACGTAGACTTGTCTCAATGCACCTGAAAACACACAAAATGAAACCTTTCAACTGTAAGATATGTGGGCACTCCTCAAATTATAGAAGTGCTCTCTATCGTCACCTGAGAGGAAAACATAACAGCAATGACTTTACAATGTGTCATGTCCCCATGAAATACTCAAAACGTGGACAGATGGGCATTGATGAAAAGGGGACAGAAAATTTAACTATTGAAGAACTGGAACAGTTAGAAGCAGGACGTAGCTCTAAAATGGATGTTGATCAGGATTTTAAAGTGGAGGACAAAGCAATCGAAGAAACGTTAGCCTTTCATTGTACAATATGTAAATTCCAAACGACTTGGAAGTCTGTTATTCGAAAACACTTACGAGAGAAACATAGCAGTACAGACTTTAACCTATGTGTCCGAAAACCATTGGACCCAACTATGTTGAAGAAAAAAGGCAGGAAAAAGTACTCCTGTGCCCAATGTCCATATGAGAGTGAAAAACCTGGACTTCTGAAGTTTCACATGGCTAACCACAAGCCCCAGCCAGGTAATCGCTACAAATGCAAGTACTGCGCATACTATGTTTGTGCCAAGCGTCTGCTTCATCAACATTTGAAACTCCATGCTGAGGCTGCCGGAAAAGTCCCAGTTTCCACACAGCCAAAAGCTGTTACCCCTAAGAGATATCAATGTGAAAAATGTCCATTCAAGACTGGAAGCAAAAATGACATTCTGTACCATAAACAGTTTCACCGTCCTCGCCCAAGTGCCAATTTTAAATGCGAATATTGTGAATATTGGGTCACCCATAGACGCCTTCTCAAACAACATTACAGGATACACAAAAACGCAGAAATAGAAGACTCGCCTATTAAATCCATTCCCCTTCCAGCCCCTGTGATGCCATCTCCATGTAAATCTGAAATGACAGATGCCAGCTGGTTCTACAATCCGGTGGATGCAGCCTCGATCAAACAACAAGTGATTTCTTCCAAAATTACACGCACACTAACAGCCCCTGGTCAATCACCAGCTAAGCCATCAAATGGACCAGCAGGTTATGTTGTGAGAAATGGTGTATTCAAGAAACTTAATAACTGTCGTTACTGCCCCTACATGAACATCCGCGGAAGGAATCTTCGTCTTCATGAAAAGATGCATGGTTGGAGATTATCTGACAAACCACTGTTTCAGTGCACAAGCTGTAACTACAATGTTGGGAGTAAAGGTCTTCTTTCTCACCATATGAAGGTTCATACTAAAGGTTATGGTATGGACCCCAATGACAACACAACGGCCGATCTTGAGAATCTAGAAGGTGTTCATGTAGATGGAGAAGAACATAGCGACCGAAGTTCAGAGGTTTCAGATCAACAACATGACAATAGAATGGATGCACTTCTTGAAATAGCTCGTTTCAAGAAATATGCTTGTGAGAAGTGTCCATATGCCAGTGCTAAAAGGAACCATTTTGAAAGGCATCTGGAGCTACATGGAAGCAAACAGCGTTACATTTGTGATTTCTGCGATTACAGCGTGCCCTCAAACAACTTGCTCTTACAACACCAAAAGCTTCACTTAATGCCCAATCAGAATCTTTTGGCTGTTCAGTCCATAAGCAATCTTCAACACCTACCAGAGATAACTGCAGATGTTGCGGTTGCATCATTCTTATCAGCGTATAACCCTGAAAAGGAAAAGACCATTAATGTCACTCATGATCATATGGAGCTTTATGAAAACCATCCTGGCCCTCCAGAAGAACCTAAAAAGCTATATCGATGTGACCGTTGTCCTTATGCAAATGTAAGAAGAGATTATCTGCTGGCTCATCTCAAATTTCACATGGTCCGAAGTGACTTAACCTGCTCATATTGTGACTACAGTGTCAGCAAATCTCATCTTCTTCACCAACACATCAAAGTGCACTTCAGCCCTCTTCCAGAGTTCTCAGAATGGCTAGAACAGACAGGAACCAAAGAGAGAAAAGATCAAATATCAACAAATGAAGTTAATAAAACACTTAACAGCGTGAAGGATAAAAGTACAAAAACAACAGGTCATGGAAGTGGCAAGGATGAAAATATTGACACACATATTGACAATACAAATGGCCCAGCTCGCAGTAGTGAAAAGCATGCCAACTATGAAAACTTTACAACTGAAGAGAGGAATATAGAATCAGCAAAAGATGGTGCCTATAAAATTGATTCGCAAAACAAGGAGAAGAAAATTGACCCTGGTCCTGCAGTGAGTGAGACGAACTACATCTGCCAGTACTGTGATAGGGAATTCACCACATCTAAACACCTTGTCAGTCATGAGATGCAACATTTGATAGGAAACCATTTTGAGGTAAGGCGAATTAATAGCCTATATCAATTTAAAATTAAAAAGACAATTTGATTCACTTGGCAGGGAGGGTGATAATTGACAACATTAAAAAGATTATTAAAATTAAACCCCATACCAACATTTTTGATCGCACATGACATCATCTTGGGTTAAACTCAATGACATCATTTAGGATTAAAAAATGTCAAACAAAGCTTTATAAAGCTGTCCCCAGAGTTCTATTTTTTTCTGAAATTATTTGGACCATTACATAGAAGTAACCCAAAATTTGGTTAGACAACTTTTAATTAATTATTCACCACACTATATTTCATATTTTTGGCACTCTGTCATGGCTTAGTGGGTAGTGCACATTTCTCGTTGCTGGTTTTCAAAGTTCCTCTTGATTTGGCTGTTGCCAGGTTGTTGCTTGATCCCCAGCGCCTGGTTGCTCAAACCCAAGATAAGTTCTAAACACAGATTAAATTCGTTATCCAGGATTAGAGATAGACCCCCAACATGGAGTGATGTCTGCTAATCCAGGATTAGAGATAGACCCCCAACATGGAGTGATGTCTGCTAATCCAGGATCAGCGATTTAACCTGCTAATAGAGCTTTGAGCAATTGTTCCAAGGAAGCCAACGGTCATGAGAAAGCTGATTTGTTGTGCATTCCCTCTTGTCCTGTACGGTCTTTGTGTTGCCAGTGATGCTACTAATGGGGGGCTGACACGACACATGAATTAACATGATCAAACAAGCCACTTAATTTGTTTTACTGTACCCCAAGAGGCAACCATCAAGTTTATGATTAAAGAAGGCTATACCGCAAAATTTAGGCTAAAAATCGACTGCAACCAATTACACCGTGTTTTCTCTATTTTTATAGTATAGCCCTGATTATCAGAAAATATTAATCTCAAGAATGTGCGACATACCGTAAAATCTATAATGCGGGTTGCATTATTGATTTTAGAAACTTTATTATTATTTTTGCACATTATATCGCACATTCTCAAGGTTGGTACTTTCTGAAAGGTTATACTTCGGGCCATACTATAAAAATATAGAAAACCCGGCTTATTTGGTTTGGCCTAAATTCTGCCGTATAGCCTCTTTAACACCAGTAAAAAAAGATATTTTTTTTAATTGCAGGCCAGTCTTCTAATGGAATTACCCTCTCCTGTACAGGACATGAACAACCTTGAAACCATGGAAACTTCTCTGCCCCGGATGACAGAACCGGTTACAGCCATGGAAACTAAATAAACCAAGGGAATTTCAGCCTTCACTCACTTGAGTTTGATAATAATTTCTGAAATAATACCTTCAAAGCAGTTGAACACATCCATGCAACAAATTTATGAAACAGCAACTCGAAACTAGTCTGAATTTAATATTTTTTTTTCTCCATTTATTTGCATATAATTGCTAGTTGGCAACTTTTGGAATTGTTTAATGTGTAACGGGTGGATAGAGTACTTGAGTAATAAAAGGAGTTTCTACTCTTTATTTGGTCCATAGTTTAAATTTGGGTTAAACATATAAACATTGTTAATATTTTGCCTTATGTGTATGGTAATTATTCCATAAACCATTTATACATGTAGGTCTTACAATTTGTGAATTATGTACATATAAATATGCATTGAACACACATATTAGTCTATTTTAAATTTTGCATGTAAAAAGTTATAAATTTTGATGTGTTTTTTTGTGGTGACATTATTATGTATTTCCTTATATCAATAGCTAAATCCTGTTTTCCAGTAGGTGAATTTAAACTTCTTTTTTCAGTCGTAAAAAAATCGAGCAATCACAAATACATTTTTATAATGTGGAGAATTTTGTTTTTCTACAAGCCTTCACCGGGCAACGAACCCAGAGCCTTTGGCTAGCATGGTCAACATTCTACCGTCTTAAACATAGCTATAGAGGACGACGATAGACTAAAAGTTACCAGAAAATTCACTCATATATACACTCTGTAGCTCTCTGCCGCCTTGTAGAGTGTTGGTCGTGCATTATCTCCCTTAAAATCATTTAAGGCGCCCCCATTGTATATATATATTTGATACATACATGTTAAGAATTCCATTTTTGATTCTTTAAAACATATTAATACTGCTCTTGTTGAGTTAAAGCTGTTAAAAGAAGTCGTTGGGGATGACTAATGAGAAAGAAAAATATTTTTTATATGAAGTATTAAAAGGGAAGCGAGAAAAAATTAATGCAAAAGCCTAACTGCGATTGAAGTTGTTTAATAATAATATGTTAGTAACACTTTTTGTTTTCACTTAAAACGTGTTATGCTGAAGTTGTTTTCTAAAAAATGAAGCGGATGGTTGGTGGGAGTTTACTTGTGCTCTTAGGGGCATCAGGAAGCTGATTTGTTGTGATGTTCTGTTTTTGTCCTGTCATTGATCTTGTGACATCAAGGTTGGTTTCCTCCACTCTTTTGGCTGGTGCACTGTCATGTACATGTAGGTGAAAAATCTGATTGCCGTTCGACCCTAATCAATCAATATACAAATAAATTGTGTCTGCTGTCAAGCTTTAAAACCAGCTCGTAAAGAGGATTTTGTATTAATAGTGTCTTTTTCAAAATGAATATAAAAGTTTCTGTGCCACTGACACGCAATCATATATATTATGTGAATTACTCTTTAAATACCAATCAATCAATCTAAAAATGAATGTGAGTGTTATCAAGATAGATACACCACACAATGGTACTTGTAAAAGTCTGATAAAAATGTAAATAATAAGTTGGTTTGTTGATAATTCTATTTTTCTAAAACACTATTTTCATACCACTGTATTTTATGCATGTATAAATAACAATAGCCTCAATATATTTCAAATACATGTGTACATGTATATATATTTACTATATAATTAGCAGTGATATAGTAGTGTAGCCTATATCACACTGATATCGCCACTTATTGCAAATACCATTTATATCGCCACTGGTATAATATGACGTTATTCGAAATTACGTCACATATGTGTTGCTTGAAGCTATGACGCTTGTTGATTGTTAAATGCCATAAATGGAAGAATGCAAATAGGTTCTATTAATATCGTCACGAAAATCACAATTTTCCGTGCAAGCAGAAAGGTCATGTCTTGAGCTGTTTTCAATTATCAACAATTAGTATTTTATGATTAATCAACTGCTAATTATATAATAAACAGAATATTTGTCATGTGTTGATAAATATCATGTATATTTCATCTCGTGGATGAGAAAATCTGCATTTTCACTTGTGGCTACCCCACTCGTGAAATTATCTCGATGAAATGGTATTTACGAACAAATGACAAATATCCTCTATATATCTTTGAAGAGGCAGAATTTAAGCCGAAAATCGACTAAACGAATTTAACCGGGGTTTCTATATTTTTCCAGTTTGGCACAAAGTATATGCTTTCAGAAAGTATCAACCTCAAGAATGTGCGACATACTATGTTAAAATAATAAAAAAAAGTCTGCAAAATCTATAATGCGGGTTGCGTTATTGATTTTACAGACTTTGTTTTTTATACCCAGGTAGATATTTTCTGAAAGCTTATACTTGGGCCATACTAGAAAAAAATAGAAAACCGGGTTTAAATCATTTCAGTCAATTTTTGGCCTAAATTCTGAGGTATAGCCTCTTTAAATGTTTTAAGTTATAATACATCTGACAATTATTGTTCAATGATGTGATTTTATTGGTACATGTATGTAGTTTGTTTGTTCATTAATAAGATAATAATCAATGGTTAATAGAAGTTGATCAGCCCGAAGGTACATTTGCAAGACAAGAAAAAAAAATATAGCTACTAATTAAAGTAGCATTGCCGGGATTTAAAAAATTTTGACATCACAGAATTTCATGAACGTATTTCTGCATTGGCAACTTTTGTATTTTCAATGTGATACTAGGGAAATTAGATTGGCTCTATGCACGAAAATTTACTTTGTCTCTGTATAACGGTAACTTTTTCACAGATTATGACTATTATAGCATTTAAAGGGATAGAAAACAAATTCAATTGTATGTTTGATGAAAGCATGGGTATCTGTGAGTATTGTAATGTGCGCAATATTTTATAACAAAATAAATTTGAAAAGTTGTTGCTTCAATCAAATTTGTCAGTGCCCACCATGATTGACCGAAGAGCTCTTCTGCATACAAGGCGAGAAATATATGTTATAGTTATAGGGACTGGGCTATATATAGTTCAGTGGTCATGTGCTTTTTGTTTGGTAACTCCCACAGACATGCACAGCAATGTGATTAGCTGATTGGTCGAGTGGCACACACCTCCAGGAAAATGTCTGCCTCCATTGTATTTTTACACTGTTATGGACTAGCTAACTTTGTAGTCTACATGTATGTAAAACAAAAATACCACGTTGGCATTAGTTGACGCACTATTTAAAAATGAATATCTTCATTAATTAAGTTATCCATCTGATCCCTTTAACATGTTGACTGCCAACTACGAAATATCTCATAGTAGAGGGTGTCCGCCGTCTTGCCAAATTTGAGTATACTCGTAGTTTGAATTGGGATAAAATGCTCCAAACTAGTAATTGACACACTGCCAGGTATGAGATATCTCGTAGTAAGGGGAATCGCCTTTATAGGCTTACATGCTCGCTTTAGAGCGGACCTATAGCAGCAATTGAATAATACACGTGACCGCTTAAAAATACCTGGTAAAAAAAGGTTGGCGTATGGGACCCTTTATGGTCCATTGGGCTGGCAGTCAACGTGTTAAACAAACAGATTTATGTTTCCTGTGAAAACCTGATTCTCCCAAACTAAAAAATGAGTCCTCTGCTTGCCAGATTTTACGGACAATTTTTTTAAGGCTATTTAGGGTACTTTCTTGCAAGCGAAAGTCTCACAACCTCCAAAGTTGCTTCAACAGGGCATTTCTGTAGATGTTAATATAATAAATTTGAGACTTCTAATAAGCGTGATACTTAATATATTGTTTCAATCTACATTTGCCTTTAGTTTTAGTATGCCTCCAATATTTGCCTTTTTCTGGGTCGATACATTTAATATTGAAGGCCCAATATTACATGTAATTGTCAGATGTTGGGTTCACCGACTTCTATTAATCACTCATTCAATATGTTAATTAAAATTTGCACTACATGTATCTATAATTTATATGATAATAACATGTATCTTTTATTTTGACAAGTGTCAGTTTTCAACATTGGTACAAGGTAATTTTTGCATGTTCAAAATATTAGGACTTGTAGTGAGGAGAGTTGGCCTACTTAATTACATCAGTACAATGTATATCCTTAGGCCTAAAGAACAAAAACATCAAACGGCCGGCCAAAAAATCCAACCAGGCAGTCAGGGTTTTTTTTTCTTTTCATTTTCTTATTTTATAAATATTTATGCTAAGAATATGATTGGTTTCGTTGTTTACCAATGTCCTACTGTAGTTAGTTTGAATTTTATTATTGCTTTAAAACACGGTGACCGACCATTAAAGGATATTTCACAATATGAAATGTCTTTCAGTTAAGTAACCATTGAGAAGCATTGTTATTTGTCGATCATAGCTTTTTAAAAAAACATCAAGACTACCTTCGCTTTTTCTACAGTGACACAGCAATTTTCGGCTGATATGTACAATGTACATTTAGACTAGAAATATCGACACAAGAAAGATTTTATTTAGGGTTATAATTTTAGAGCTTTTTGTGAAATTATGATCAAGAAACACTTTAAATATACCAGGTCGTTTGATACTTGTATATATATTTTTTTCTGTGAACATTCAAAACTTTGAGACAGGAGCTATTTTGTCAGGTCAAAGGAAACAACCATTTTTTTTAGGCCCTATAGAACCAATATTCAAAATGTTCCTATCAGTATTTTTGTTATTTAGGAAGTTGTTGATAAAAGCTTACTTTGGGTGATTGTGTCACTAATGCTTGTTCTGTCTGGCTACATCAATAGACTCACTCCACCCCAGGTTTATCTATGTGTAAGTCCTCATTTTCATCAATTATATTATCTTTTCGGCATAAAAATAAAAATGTGATGTCACGATTATGTTGTTACAAAATGTAGATTATGATTGTCTATTTGACAACGGTGTGACTATCAAGATGTAGACCCTACACACGGAACTGTCACACTTAACCTTTTAAACACTGTTCAGCCCTAAACCATGAGTTTTCCACTTTATTTACATAATCTGCAATGCCTGTTCGGCCCTGACGCCTGCACATCACATATCTGCCTGAAAAACTTTCAAAATCGGTCTAGAAACACATATGCCATCAACTGACACACTGGTTTTAAAACCAAAAGTATAACAAGAGTGATGTTCCTTGTTGTGTAAAAGCAGCCGTATGTTCATACATTAAAAGCCCTTTTTGCTGCATTTCAGGTATATATGTTACAAAGCTAAGCCGCCAAAGCGACATTTTGGGGTTCAAAGGGTTAAAACAATGGTAGTTCTTTTATCCTGATATTCTTTGTTAAACACAATTTCAAAATGCCACAAATAAAAGTTGTGCTAGCCATATAGGTTTTCATTTTACTAAAGATTTTTTTTATCTTGTACATTATATTTTTCTTATTGGCATAATCTGTAATAATTTCTACCTAATTTAAATGTTTGTTATATTTTGTGATCCTTTTCCTTCATGTCAAAGCCTGGAAGGGACATTTTAATTTTTTTTAAAATTTAGTTTAAAAAGTCTTTAAACATTGAATCCCACAGTTATACTTTTAAGCACATAATAATTTACTTGTAATTCTTGTATTTGTTTGTATAAAGTAGTGTGACTAGCGTTGCTGTTGTTTAAGTTTGCCTGGGCCACTATAAAACATTGGATTTCATTGAGGGTAAACTTGTGTCATTGTCCTCTCTGTGAGCATCAATAACTCTATTACCTTGTAGACCCAACCCATTTCTACAAATTAATTGAAAACTAAGTCCCTGAAAGTTGTTCTATAAATGAAATGTCAACAATCATTTTAAGGGCAACAATTTTGTTTTGGTATTTTTTTGTGTCATTTCAATGTCCCTCCAAGGCTTTCATATTTTACTCAAGTAACAACTCTTCAGAAAAAAGATTCCCTTTCTGACATTTTCTGTTTATTTGGATTTTTTTTTACCAATATGTAAATATTTTTTTTAGCATGCTTGCTTCATAATTTTTAAAAAATCGTGGTCCTTTTTCCATTGTCTTTTCTTTTTCAGAAAAAAAAATATTTGTTTTTTTCTTTTTTCTGTCAATCTTTACTTTTTACCTTATGTAAATATTTTTGTTAGCATTGTTTTTAAATCATGATCCTTTTCCCACTACCTTTTCATTTTCAGGAAAAAAGATTTTGTCTTCCCATTTTCTAATAATCTTAACCTAATGTAAATATTTTTGTAAGCAGCCGTACTTCATAATTTTTTTTAATCGTGGTCATTTTCCGCGGTTTTTCTTTTCCGAATTTCCATCAATCTTTAATTTTGACCTACTGTAGGTATATTTGCAACACAACAATCTTGTTTAAATAACTTCATATAATAATAAACATAAATCTGGTCAACTGGACAAAGATTTTAATATACTAACGTTGCAACTCCAACTTTGAGCCTTCAAAAGAGTGAAGTAAACTCACAAGGTTGAGGTATATACATGTACAGAAAGTGTAGCCCAGATTAGGGGGTGAGTAGGTTTACATATACAGTATTACAGTAATAACATGTATGCTAGTTAAAGCTACATGGGTAGGCCTAGACAATTAAACTTGTCTACTT
>JAVFBY010414266.1:0-11236 GCA_034781015.1 Tonicella lineata
TGGGTGTCTAGGAAGAATAACTGTGGATATTTCCCTCCACAATTCGAGTTTGGGTCTGAATTAATATCGTATGATCTAAGTAGACATGCATGCCACGACCAATCAACGTTAAGTGAGCAAATTATGTAAGTAAATATAGTTTTACACCATTTTTAATTTTCAGGTGGACAGGTCAACTCCATCTGCGTAGCTACGGAACTAAGCTAAGTCCCGATCAGCATGAGCTTTCCTGTTCCGGCGAACAACAACAACAGAGAACGTTCCTGCTGTAATAAAACTTTCGCCTTTAAATTTTTTTTTTTAAATATGAATTTCATGCCATTCAAAGAAAAACGACGTAGTTTCATTGTGGTCACTTTCCTTAAAACGTTGCTTTTCATTACAGAAATGCAAGAATCTTGTTAAATTTCTAGGTGTTTACAGGGGGGCGTGCTCGATTGCCTGTTCCACGAGTCTAGAACAGAAGAAACCACCAATCAGATTTCCTGTTACGGATCTATAGGCCTACTATATATATGCTACAGAGCATCCAATTGGTTGTTTCGTCTGTTTTGGACTGATGGAACAGTCAATCAAGCATGCCTCTGTAAATGGCTCATCAGTATACGCCCGCTTTCGCAGAAAGTGGAGTATTATGTTATGGCACTGTCTGTCTGTGCGTCCGTCTGTCGGCATCACCTTGTCCGGGCCATACCTTTAAAACGAAACTTTGAATTTTTTTTTGCTTTGTACAAATGTTCCATAAGTCTAAGGGTTGTGTTAGGACATAACCCAAAGGTCATTGGGCCAAGGTCAAGGTCACCATTGTACATAATGTTAAATACCTTGTCCAGTCCGTAAGTTTAAAAACAAAACTTTGCAGACGCTTATGCTTTGCACAAATATTCCTTATATTTAGGGGCGTATCATGTCCTATACCGAAGGTCATTGGCCTTATCCCAAGGTCATCATATCACATAATGATTAAACCCTTGTCCAGGCCCTAAGTTTAAAAGAAAAACATTGTAGATACGTATTCTTTGCACAAATGTTCCTTATGTCTATATAGTGTGTCACGGCCTATACCCAAGGTCAATGGATCAAGGTCAAGCCCATAATACTATAAACTTTATCCTACGGTCATCATATCACATAATGATTAAACCCTTGTCCAGGCCCTAAGTTTAAAAGAAAAACTTTGCAGATGCTTATCCTTTGCATAAATGTTCCTTATGTCTAAGGGGTGTGTCCCGACTTACACTTGAGGTCATTGCATGGTTCAAGGTCAAAGTCACCTTTGCCCATATTGTTAAATACGTTGTCCGGGCCGTAAGTTTAAAAAAAAATGGAGACGCTTATGCTTTGCACAAATGTTCCTTTATCTATGGCCTGTATCATGAGTCATGACCTATACCCAAGGTCATTGGCCCAATTCCAGGGCATCATTTCACATATAATGTTTAAACCCTTGTCCAGGCCCTAAGTTTAAAAAGAAACCTTTGCAGATGATTTTTTTTGCACAAATGTTCTTTATGGCTAAAAGTGTGTCATGGCTTATACCCAAGTTCATTGGATCAAGGTCAAGGTTACCATTACCCATAATACTAAAAAAACTAAATAATACTAAAAAAAAGGAAAACTTTTCAGATGCCTTTGCTTTGCACAAATGTTCCTTATGTCTAAAGAAGTGTTAACCGCGACCTATACCTGAGGTCATTGGTTCAAGGTCAAGGTCACCGTTTCCCATAATGCTAAAAACCTTGTACGGGACATACGTTTAAAAGGAAAACTTTACAGATGCTTATGCTTTGCACAAATGTTCCTTATCTCCAGGGGGTGTATCATGACCTATACCCATGGTCATTAGGTAAAGGGCAAGGTCACCATTGCCCAAAATGCTAAAATCCTTGTCTGGACCATACATTTAAAAGGGAAAGTTTGCAGATGCTTATGCTTTGCACACATGTTCCTTATGCCTAAATGTATACTAAGGTCATTAGGTCAGGGTCAAAGTCACTGAGGTCCATAATGCTAAAACCTTATCCAGGCCGTAAGTTTAAAAGAAAAACATTGCACCAGCTTATGTTTGCACACGTTCCTTATGTCTCGCGGGTATGTCAGTGCCTATACCCATGGTCATAAGGCCAAGTTCAAGGTCGCACCATTGGAGGTGGGAAACTAACAAAGTTCTACCCCATTGGAGGTGACCAAACAACAACTTGCTGCGCAGTTAAGGTGATATACCAACAACTTGAGGAGGGCATCTCCCGAACCCGTTCACTGGTGGCCTATTTTATTTTATTTTTTTTCAAGATTCTTGTTTTAAAACTGTTCAATCATCTTTTCTGTTCGGCATAAAATTCGTACAAAAAGTTCAATTTTAAAGGCGAACTATTCGCTTTCGTACCAACATTTCCTACTGCTTTTATGTAATTCGATCAAATATTAATTCGCCGGCATAGCAACCTTTATTCCATACTGTTCGGAACTACAACAGTTTAGAGATTGACTGATGATGTTTGATGTTCACACACAATGGCATCTGATCTTATCCCAACCGATCTTCTGTATAGCTGTCCTGCTCATTGCACAATTAAATATATGTTGTCGCTGGGTTTAAGAGGTCGGCGCACTTTCAATGTGGCTAGATAATTAAACTAAGGTATGTTCATGTTTTGAAGGCGTATGATGTTACCTTATGAAACTATACAAAAAAGGGAAATTAAACCTAGACCACACCTTTGTGGCTTTGTCGCAAGAGACAAAATTTGGCGAAACTCTCGCCGACTTTTTCACAAAGAACAATGTTTGGCTAAACCATCAACTTTTTAGCAAGATAAAAAATTAGGCGAATCTTTCACCGACTTTGTTACAAGTGGATAACTTTAGCGAATCTCTCACCGACTTTATCACAAGAGGCAAACTTTACCGAATCTCTCACCGACTTTATTACAAGAGGCAAACTTTGGCAAACCCCTCACAGACTTTATCACAAGAAGCAAACTTTAGCGAACCTCTCACCGACTTTTTCACAAGAGGCAAACTTTAGCGAATCTCTCGCCGACTTTATTACAAGAGGCAAACTTGGGCGAAACTCCAACTAGCTTTGTCGCAAGAGACAAAATTGGGCAAAAATCCCACCGACTTGTCGCAAGAGACAAAATTAGGCGAAACACAAACACCCACACACAATGCCAAATTGTTTTAACTTAGACCAAACGTAGATCATTATAGGCCAGTATGACATATGCCAAGTTTCCTCTAAATACATGCACCTGGTAGAGTTAAGTAAAATTTGATTTGGCTTCTTTTGCAATTTCCGACGTCTTTTATAGGCCTAACTGGCAGACGACAAAAAAAAAAATGTCCTTCCTAAGTAACCCATGAAATTGTTTTTTCAAGTTTCGCGTTCTGACAAGGCGAACATATCGATAAATTTTTTTTTCTCGATATTTCTCGTTTGTCGCACGCAATTAACGCGCAAATCGAAAAACAAAATGCAATTCCCAAATGATCTCATTAGAGCCATTTCGTCTTCTTGTTTCGAAATGAAAATTTGGTGCAATGGTAGGATATATTTTATTCTTGACATGTAGCCTAAACGTTACTGAAATGTCACTTGTCATAATGCCATTTTTAGAAATTTGTTGGTTGTCGGTTGGAGCTTATTCGCTGCAATATGAGATATCAGCAGGTCTCCGCTGGAATTCTGTTTTGCTCTTATTGTGGGTATTGCGTTATCTTTGTTTCCATTGTTGATTAAGGTGATTTCCTTCATCCATTGGAATGGTATACGCCTTTATATGAGGAGGTAAGAGCCCAATCAACCACAAATGATCCCATGCATAATAAGATTACTGCTTCTTTCATTTATTTACATATTTTTTAGTTAAAAAGAGTTGTATTCACCATTTATACCACGATTGTTCTGTCTGAGTTTTATTGCTTATGCTGGCTTTATAATAAGTAGATGTTTTAATCGATTGGTATTTTACCCCATTATTTTACTATAACGGCTTGCGATCACAAAGGGCGAAGGAAACCTCGACAACACAACGTGTGTAATTGGTGCAAAACAGAACGCCACGAACGCCATACGATCAGAAAACAGCAGGAAAACTACTACATAACAGTACTATTATTATAAGTAACATAACTTACAAGCCAAAAATAAACCCTCGAGTTTCATCCTATCCTTGCACCAAATTTTAATTTCCATGGAATCTTTCAAAAAACCAAACTATTCTCATGTGAAGTGGCGCAAAACAATGATCAATCAATCTATCAATCAAAACATGCAAACTGGAGTCTAAATTGTTAGTTTGTTAAAGAATTAACACGCACACGTGATGTGTGACTTTTATCTTTTCGTTGCATTACAGAACGCGAAATTAGAAAAGGGGATACATTTTCGCGAAATTACGATTATTCCCTTCTTGTTTCTAGCCTTTCCCATACACAGCCAGAAAAAAAATCAAATGACCGCATCGGACTAACATGCACAGGGGTCTTATGCTCGAACAATATATTTTATTAAGTAGGCTTATTAACGGCTTATTCAGATTCTGATTAAGATTAATTTTTTTAATTTTCTTCAAATTAATAAAATAATTAGATTATTTTTAAATCATCATTAGTAGAGTAAAACTCAAATAAAGGATGCATTGGAATGCAATATTTCTGTAATTCTGAAACCCTTACAAGCGATAAGTTGATTATTTTCTTGAGACTGATTTTAAAATAGAAATAGAGTAAAACTAAAAATTTACTAAATATTCTTTCAAAATGAATTTTACCAATTTAGAAGAATTTACTGAAGTAGGCTACACACTTTTTTTTCAAATGTATCAAGGTTCATACACTGTATAAGGTAACTCCTAACTCCCCAGAATATTATATTTGTCGTATTCTTAATTTATAGGTTAAGATAAGAACCACCATTAGCTTCGAGTAGCCTTTCTGCACCCTTTAAACATTCAGCAGTACATGTTCAGGAGAGAGTTGATTGGGTGTTATTCAGGCATAACACTTGACAGGTTGGTAGAGTGCACATACATTTTTATTTGAATTAAAATACCTTATGAAATATAAGGCTAGATGATTTTTATTGATTTTCAATTAAATAATTATTAATCTCCTCTGAGTGTTTGCATGTTGACATTTAGATATGATTTTGTTTTGATGACCAATAGCTTAAAAAAATTCAATTGGCAAGCTACATTTATGCTTATTTTAATGTCTAAATACCCCCCTTTGTCTGAAGGTATGTCACTAAGTTCAATAATTTGTTCATGCACTTTTCCGCTCGGTGAATACTGCAGAATAACTACATAAATAGTAGAAGAATTTAATGGTGTTTCTTAGCCTATAGGACACAAGTAAATAATAATGGATGTTAAATAACTGCATGCTGAACTTTCTCTCCTTAACCGTACAAATACGGACTAATAAACTATTATATTAATTTCGTCTTAACTAAAATAGGGCCTACTCAACTGCATTTAACACAATACGCACAATGTCTTCACGCTTCACTTACATGTTGTGCACAGATGAACAGTATATTATGTGATCAAAACCCAATGGAAGCTTTTACACTCATTGGGCATAATTCAGCTATCGGCGACTGTGGCTTCCGTGTGAATTGTTTAAAAAAAACGTAGGCCTGCACGACTTTCCTTCAAGAATACAGGAA
This sequence comes from Tonicella lineata, assembly GCA_034781015.1. Taxonomy (NCBI): domain Eukaryota; kingdom Metazoa; phylum Mollusca; class Polyplacophora; order Chitonida; family Mopaliidae; genus Tonicella; species Tonicella lineata. Next base: position 5,675 of record JAVFBY010414266.1, read on the forward strand.
AAAGACTGAATAAATGTGAGAATTACCTTAAACAAGCACCATATCCTGGAGTCACCTACTATACTTTCCAATGTTCAGGCCTTCCTATATAGTATAGTGTGGGTCTATAGTATCAAACTCAGAAATTACAAAATGGGCTTTCGATCAAAAGAAAATAATCTAACTAGTCATGCAACGTCTGGACTATGCCGGTAGTTTAATCATCTAAATAATCCCAACCTTAATCCCTGCTCTCATATTGCATGCATTCTAGTGTAAAGCTATTGTGTATTAATTAACGAGTGTTAATTCTTACCACAGACCTTCGCATTCGTGTGAGCAAAGCTGTGCGTTTAAATATTTAACGCCACACATTGGAAGGCGGAGAAACTCTCAGCTGATAAACCCTTGGCATTCGAGTGTTGTGGACACCGTAAGTCCCTGTTGTCCAGGCGTTGTTTATTACACAACACGGGAATTACCCAAAACAAAGACCACAGACCAATACGCGAGGGAATAAGGGATAAGTAGCTAGGGTTCCTGGGGTCTTAACAACGGACTCTAACCAACGCGTGCCGTACTTGACAACCGTTTTTAATCTAGAACGATATAAAGCTGTAAACTAGTGACTAATTCAGTACTCACTCCACACAACCTTCACAGTCTACCAGTACCATCCAGTACAACTCAACCACCTTTCAGAATGGAATACCTAGGCCATACCAACACAGCTACCTACACCACAGGACCAAGGATGGGTGGAAGTAACTATCAAAGTTTTCTCCCAGCTATTGGATCAAATATGAACTCACGAACAGCCGACAGCTTCCCTGCTCCGTCCCCATTACGGCGGTCCATGACCACCTTACCATGGAAGCCGAGCACTTATTACCAGACCGCTGGAGTTAACCCATCGACTGCTTTATCACAGAGCATGCCTGAACCGATGTCCATGAGAAATGCTATGGGAGCGATGGATAGCCCATCAGTGTTCGCCGCTTCCAGGGGCTCCCTTTATACTCGGTACACTCCTGGAGATTGGATGAATTCTAATCAGAGCAACTATCTGGCGTCTGACCGCGTGAGAACTGCTGCTGAGCGTCTTCGTATGGATACAGTCCGCTTGTGTCATGAAACAAACGATCGTACAAAAAGAAGTCAAGGAGATGTTGGAAAGAAGCTGGGAAATAGAATCGGTGATATTCAGTTCTGGAAGACTGAACTCATGAACGAGACAGACCAGATGATAACAGAGACAAACTGTCTCAATGAGTCCAAGAACATCCTAGAGAAGGTCTTACAGGAGACTGAGAACCCTCTGAGAATAGCACAGGAATGTCTTTACAACAGAGAGAAGAGACAAGCTATTGACCTCGTCCATGATAATGTAGAAAAGGAACTTATCAGAGTAAGTACATCTTCGTCGGTTTTTGATTTCAGCATTTTGTAAATTTTCTTTAGGTATTTTTCCTAAATTACCTTTACGGGTATTATTTAATCACCCATTTTCTATTAACAGCAGAAGAGCTAACAGTCTAAAGAGAATAAGTATTCCGTTAGCCGTTGAATAAAACTTCTGTATTTTTATTTTATTTTGTAAAAAACCACATTATATGCCCCAATTCACAAGTTCGAATTATTTCTATAACTTCTGACGGATGGTGTTTTGATTATTATTTCTATCAGGAAGTGGATGTGATTAAGAAATGTCAGGAGAAGATGAGGCGTACTATCGAGCGTGCTAATGTGCAGATTAGGTAAGGGTCAATTGTCATTCAATGTATATTAAACCTAGAAAACTCGTTTAATCTGTGCCTTTCGAGTGACAACATTATGGCAAGCATTTACTAAACTTAATATTCCCACAGCTATCGCTGGAGATCGACTACAGACATTACAAGTGTAAAAGACAATATTTATGATATGAAAGTGTAAATGTTATTTTGACATGGTTGAACGATTCCAATATGTCACATATGTTAATATCTGTCGTGTGCCGTATTAAACATGACATTTGTTTTCCGCACATGCATGGGTAAACGTATTTACCGTAATTAATCCTGCTTTAAAGGAGAACCCCGACCGTGTTACCATTATGTTGACTTCATTATTACATTGAAACGTAGGACTGTGACAAACACACAGCAGACTTACGTCAAATTCATAGGCATTTACTTACTTACAAAACACTTGGTAGTTTCGCTATTTATTCGAATCTTTCTTATATTGTTTTTGTTAGTCTGGACCGAGCAGCTCAACATGAACTGGAGAAAGACAGTGGTGATAAATTCTCTGCTCTTAACTTGGACAACTCGTGTCATCAACTGAGAAACTCTTCACGAGGTATCGCCTTCAGGAACGGTGCGAATATGATCGACAATACGTAAGTGCTGTAAATATACTTCTTTGAGTGTGTCTGCCAACTCCGTTCACTATGATGTCTTAGAATATAAGCAAGTCGAGATACATATTTTCAACTAACGATTAACGAAACTGCTGTTTGTAACAAAACAGTCTATTAACAACTTTCGTTCTAATTCCATGACATTATCTCAATATTATATACACTTTCGGAGAAAATGGGTCTTTTTAACGCTTTAAACTATATAGATTTCTGTAAATAGGCTAAGAAATAAAACACAAAGGTTTTTTTTATGACTTTTCGTATATTTAAAATATCGTTAGAACTGTAGTTCAACATATATGAATTTGTGTTATAGTCTAAGATACAAAATCTGTTATTTGTGGTGTTTCGTTTCCACAGAGTATCTGTACCAGATAGCTGGGCTCAGTTCAGTAATAACAACATCCAGAGATCTCAGAGTGAACGAGCTGCTTCCAAACAAATGAGGAATGAGATCGAGAGTGTTCTTCACCAATGTGCCAATGAGATGTGGCAGGAATGGAACTCCGTGAATAGCAATTTCTCTCACAGAATCCAGGAATCTACAGAAACCAGGAACCGCCTTCAAAATCATTTATCCAAGGTTCTTCAGGAGATCTTCGACATGGAGAAGAACGTAGAGTTGTTGAAGAAGTCTATCCAGGATAAAGAAGCTCCGATGCAGGTAGCTCAGACTCGTCTTGATACCCGTCTCAGACGACCCAATGTGGAGCTCTGCCGGGACCCAGTTCAACACAGGTACGTTACATTAGATATTCCATCGATTTTAAGTCTTAGTGCTGTTCCTCACTTTGTCCAAGCGTTATCCATGCATATTAGTGGTTGACTTTCCGTTGAAATTGGCAACACTCCCTTAGTTGAGCATCCAGTATCCTTCTGGAGTCATAGAAATGGAGACATTAAAGACAAGTGCTGACATTACCAGTCGGGGGAATGTATTCCAAATACCAAGTATAAGTAAAAACTATAGATTAGAACTAATGTTTCCCTAGTGGTGGTTCATTCTACCCATCTCTTGGTCTTGTTTGGCCACTTTTACGACTTACGGAGGTCTTAGTAACGGAAACTTAGGAACGAAAATGTCTTCAGCTTGGCTCGCCTTCCCTATACAAATAGCGAAATATACCAAAGCCTAATTAATAAATACGCCATTTTCGCAATTAATCACCATAATAATAAATTAATCACCGTACGCCTTTCTAAGTCAACCCATTCCTTCTTTTTCAGATTGGTCGAAGAGGTATCAGAGATTACGTCCACGGTTGATGCTCTACAGTGTAAACTGCGCATGGCAGAGAACTCCCTGCAGGAATTACTCCGTACTAAATCTACATTAGAACACGACCTCTCCGTCAAAAACAACAGCATCTTCCTGGATAGAGAAAAGTGCATGGGCATGCGCAAAACCTTTCCAATGTCCTCACGAATGGTCACCCTTTAATTTAAACCCAACTCATAGTATTGTATCCATATTTTCGTTCGTTTGATTCAAATATGTCAAGAACTTTCAAAAATGCAAGTGGAACCACAAGGATATTGATTAAGATGACCGGTATTTCATATTAATTATTACAAGTGATAAATATTAAGCCAACTCTATTATTTTGTTCACAATTAGGACATTATATTTCTATAACATATGATCAATTTTAATAAATAAAAGTTTTCATTTATACGTTTGGTGTTCAGATTTGATGTTTATAAAACATGAAAGTAGCGCTATTAGTAAGTGATTACTGGTAAATTAAATAAGCCGAAAAAAACCTGAATATAATCAGATAAGGTAGGTTTCGACATGTTTGGAACAGTCGGTCTTTATCTGTTACATCCGTGCTTAGAAAACTTATTGCTTATTGTTGAATATAGCAAGCCTTATTAGGTTTAATCAGGTGATTGGCTTTGACGTTCAAAACAAATCTTTTAAGTGGGACTTTCTATGGTTGTAGCATTCATGTGTTGAATTGAATTCCACTATGTCGTAATTTTAGTAAGTGGATTATATTTTAAATGGTAATGTTACTTCTGATCAGCAGTGTGAATTAACAGCCAGGGTTTATGGTTTAACTTAGGAAATAAATACGAAGGATTAACCAGAGAACATTTACAAGTTCGAAAATACCATTTAATCATTTTTAACAACTCTGAATATTTATTCAACACCTTGAAAAATACTTTATTGGCTATAAAATAAAATCTCTATATAATTTCATTTTGTTCAATTGTTTGGCAATATGCTTTGTTAGACACTTAATCTAAACGTTGCATTCCCTATAAAAAGAAGTTGCAATCCATATGTCTAACATTTGTTTATTATCGTCACATTCTAAAAACCTCTTAACATGTCATTTGAAATCACAAAAAAATAACTGATTTATTAAAATGATTATGCTATATAGACAATAAAGCACACTGTTTACAACTGGAGACACTTGCCGTTACTTTATGTTTTATGTAGCTTTTTCATAAACGATTGCTATAATAATTAAATTAAGCTAACAAGAACACAAAACTACGATTCACTAACTATTCACAAATAACTGTAATTGCTGGAGATCAGTGAGGAAAAAACATCCCACGAAATAGTGTGTCGCTACAAAAACATGTTATAAGCATGCTAAGAGCTAAAATTCAAATTTCAATATTTCGATTCTTTTCTCGAAACAACAAAAGTCTATTTCATACGATTTAACGATTCCACGATCTTCAGTGCGCCTCGTTCTGTTCATTGTCACTTATCCATACCTTGCAATGCATATATAACACCATCATTGGCAGATTCATCCTCTGGTTTAAAGTATACTGTATGTCTACTAGACACCTGTCTCAAACATGGTCACGGAAGAGTTGTGTGTATAATAACATATATAAAATATAAAAAGAAGATAGGAGTCTTGTTTATTCACAACCAATTAATTGGCTTTGCAGTTCTGAAAAGCTTTTCCTTTGCCGCCAAATATGTTTTCCCCATAGACTCGATCTTTGCGGCGAATTGTGTCGTGTAACCAGTCAAACAGCTTCGTGTTGGCGCCAAAATTACAGTGGAAATATCTGAAAGTGTACAAGATGTAATTAAAACAAATAACTATTTGACATTATAATCTATAATATTATGTCTAGCTGAAAAGAAACATGCCATTGAATGACTGAAGACTGTTCCACTATAATTATTGTTATGTGTA
>JAVFBY010414377.1:0-14573 GCA_034781015.1 Tonicella lineata
CGTGATTATCCGTTGTTTTAAGCGAACGGTGAATGAGACCCAGTAGAGTTTGTGTCTATGAGATGCATAGCAGGATTTGTTTGATCGACTTGCTAGCTCGCACCCGCTTCAATTATTCAACACGGTCAAAAAGGCTTTTAGAGATAAGTTAACGTGCTAATTGCCCAAATGTATGCAACAAAACGTACAATTTTGGAAGTGTATTTATCTATGCAACCCTTATAACTTGGCGTTACATTGTACATGTATGCGTTGGTTTGAGTATATGTTAATGTTATCGCTTTAACGCCCGAGAGAAGCAAGGAAAATATAGATGTGGACAGTAAGTCGACTTTGACAGATATAAGACTTCTTGTAATCCTGACGTATATCTGGACCGCTATCAATTAATATATAAGCCTTCACGAAACTTTATAAACCAATTATATAGCAGCCATTTGTATCAGAACAGAACTCTTGTAATAAATAAATATAGACAGAAATGTAGAAAATATGTATACTCTATGAGAATACAATAAACGTATTTGCTAGAAATTCCATCGATATATAGCTACAACATGGGGAGATTTTTTATTTTATTGTTTTATTACTGCTTCGAGATATTCGCTAACATTTCTACACATGGAAATGATTTTTCGAATTTTAATTATGATTATTGCGTGTCGCAGTCAAAGATTATCTGTAAAACTATTTGTGTTTTTTTCTTTCTCAACGTGTCAAGGCCAGCATTTGTTGAAGTACCGACCCTTGTAGTTGTCAAAATTAGTTTTAGTTTATGTCCATTTTTTGTTCGCACCTTTCTCGAAGAAAATGTAAGGCTAAATACTTTCCTTTGTTTTTAATTTCCACGGAATGCTAGTGTAATTCTGCTTCTGAAAAACTGCTCATCAGCTCCCTGTGAAACCTTTCAAATTGGATGCACACCACTTGTTACTGTCCATCAAGGAAGCGTCAGGACGAGGGCTTTTTGGCTGCGAACCATGAAGGGATAGCCGAGTGTTCCTCTCGAAAGAAGCTCCCAAGCGAGAATTGTTGGCTGGGTACCACGACTGGGGAACCTGAAAGCCGCTTATGAACAGTTCCAAATGAAGCGAATCTGTTTTTCCAACTGGTTTCTATAAACACGGCCACAGACTCATACTAATTAACAGGATCCAGTTAATTGCTACAAGGCGCTGACCACGGCTTGTTTAGGGAAACAAGATATGAAAGTCTGCCTGGACACTCAACCGAGACAGGCCAAAATTGTGAGGTTTCTCCGTCTCTTACCCCCGTCTCTTGGGGCGATGCTTTGGGATTCTTTCTTCTTAAGACAACATTTCCGTTTGTTTAAGTTTCTATCCCTGCAGATGTCCGACTGCCTGTTAAGTGTTTGATACCTTTGGCTATCTATTAACAGATACTTCTAAAACAAAAACATGTAAATACCAAGCAGCTACACGAGGGCTACATTTGTTGATTTGTGGGAACGTTATCCGATGGGGATGATACCAAAAAAAGCAAAGGGAGGCATTAGTTTATATAGTAAACTGCATAGCGTTTTTAGTTAAATAAATTAATTTATATGAATTTTGACAAAAAAATACCATTACCGAAATATTGTTGGATAATTTTTTTTTTACCTTTTGCATGGCAACGAAAAAGAAGCAACATTGTAGGTGAAATCGACGTCGGTATTGGTGGCCGGTTAATGCTGTTTGTTAAGTTTTAGTTCCTTTTCTAACTTATACAATGTTACGATTTAATGCTAAGTGTTTTCTTTTAATGGCTTTAAATGGATTTGACTAAATAAATCCATTCCTGTGCCTTCGTTCACTCACAAGTAGTACATTGGTTAAGATGTTCTGTTGAGGGTTATTTTACAGAGGTTAAAGTTTTTTTGTTGAAGGGAATATTGTCAATGTCTCATTCTTAGCGACAGATAGGCCTAGTCTTAAATGTGTTTTCTGTTTTTATCGGTGTTTTCTTTTTTTAATTCCCATTTATTTAAATTCTTGTATTTGTTATATGCCAAATTTTAAACCATTGATACTCTTTGCTTGCATTTTTTTAAAATTGAAAACGTTTAGCTGGAAAATATTAAAATTAAAATGTATATTTTTCTATTTTTTTGTTTTTATTGTAGTGCTCTTTCCAACTGAATGTCTAATCTGGAAATCTGTTTGCGTTTTTTAATTGAACCCATCAAATTAAAAGCCTTCCTTCCAAAACAATGCAGCGATTCACACGGAAGCGTGTGCGTGTGTCATAGCGGAAATATTCCATATACCTTAATCCTAATATTCCTAACGTCTCAAGAAAACAAATACATAAGCAGCCAGACTGACTGGGCATATCTTAGATAATCTATCTAACCAGATACCCTCGCAAAAACTCTCAGACTCAGTTCGTCTTTATGCATTGGGGGGTTATCGCTAAACCTATCATTTAAACAATCCTGGTGTTGTTGCTTATACTTTTTTTTTACGTGAAACATTACCCGACCGCCCGCAATTCAACGTCAAAACTGTTCTTTCATATCTTTTTAACATTAATAACCGACATCTCTTTCGGAACGCGTCATTTTTTGTCTTTGTGTTTTACATTTTTTTTTTCTTTTTTAAGATGTCTGTTGTATTTAGGTGAATAACGTTGAGTTTAGGAAATGCATTGTGACAGATACAAGACCTTTGTCCTCCTATTAGTTTGTACAGAATTATGGTCTACGAAAATGTTAAGCTATGGCATAAATGGTGACGAATATAAATCACAAACATGTGGTAAGGTTTTTGTTTTTTACGAGTGAGTATATTTATTTTCTTGAAGATAAAAAGCACGATATTAGAGAAGCAATGTCTTCTTAATTCGACTTTCGAACCAACGGATTGTTTTGACCATTTTGGACTTGATCGTGTTCGATACTTTGATGTCATTACTCTTTATGCAATATGCAACATGGTCACCACTATATATGTGAAGCTCGTTTCCATATCGTATCAGTATCACGTTCATGAACGATATGAAGAGATACACGCTATCAGAACTTAGCATCGTTTTTACTGACAGTGTTTGTATAATTGTGTGAAAACTAACTCCCTTTCAGTAGCTTGAAGTCCACCGAAATTACACTAGACCGTTTTCTGTCCGAACGCTTATAGTCTAAGGGACTGACTGGCTGTGCAATGAAGAATGGTCTACCCTCAACTTAACGGCAGATGGTAATACGCTACCACAACCCAGATCTTCGGAAACAAATTGCAGAACGTGTTTCTATGAGCTTCGCTGACAGCCTTCAGCGGATCGGAAAAGCTGAATGTAGACCAAGATATATTGCGTCTAAAAACATTTCAGGCGCGCGATTCTACGGGAAATCTGTCCTAGCATCGGATTTTATTTCACTTAGGAATTCTAAATGCCAAGAAAAGTCAGTTGATCTCGTGGTAGTATTTAGAGTATAAAGAAGATAAAAGCTAGAAAAAAATTCAAATCAATGTGGATTTCTTTACCCTTTAGTTCTATCACTATTTGAGGACAAGGTGAAGATGTTAGGAACACATTCTAAATTAAAGCGTTATATCTTGGTTTCGTTTTTTATTTTATATTTACGACGTTCGAAGTTTGAATAATTTTTTGTTATTTCCGTATTGATAGGAACTGATATCCATTACTTTTACGATATTCTTATTAACTACCATACCCAAACTTACAACTTTTCCCAGACATCAAAACACAATTTGCACGTATGAAACATTTTTCTTGCAAATGTCTCAAATGTATCTGCCTAAATTGTATTTCCTTACATACTAGTGAAAGTTATCTTATGTACCGTGTATTACGCCAGAAACCTGCTTCAATGTGTATCGTCTGTTAAACAAAAGAGCACAGATCTAGCTTTCTCAGAAAGCAATACGCTATAGGTTTTTCTTCTGTTTCTTGTATAAGAGGACCGTTGCTTGTGTGTGTAATTCAGATGCGCAACACTTATCTGTTTAGAATTTCTCTTAGGGTGAGAAGAGCGGACAAGATAGCACTGGTAGTTCTCAGGGTCCGTCAAAGAGAACCCAATAACTAAAATCGACCGCGCACTATTCTTTTGTAAGCCTCTTTTAATACTGATCCCGACATCTGCTCTGTTCAAAGCGACCACCATTTATAGAGTTCTGTCGCCCCCTCGGTTGTTTGAGATTCAAGACACGAGGCGACGATAGCCAGTCGTTTGAAGGGCTGCTTTCAAAGCTAAGATCGGTAACTGTCGATTTTCCTAACGCTTTGTGAGTACCAAAGATGTTGCGAGTATTCTATGCGTGGAGTCTTGATTTCCCAACAACTCTATTCATGACAACTCCTAGATAACCCAATCGTGTAAGCTGGTCAAGGAGTCGATGGTGTAGAGTGGGGGGAAGCAACGCCCTTTGGCCTTTTCCTATATCTCTCCCCCTACTCCGATCAACATTCAAACCACCCTTCCCTTCAAGATGAAATCAACATTTCCACCAGACCTCATCGATCGATCATTAAACTTCGATTTTGTTATCTGAATAGTTTTATCGATATTGGTCTACCAGCAAAAGGCGTGAATCGTCAAACTCCGTGTTCTAGAATGGAAAACCTGCATTACACAGCTGGATATTTTGATGTAACTGAATTATAATTCATAGTTATACAAAAAGCATGTTTGTGAAGAGTACATTTGTCTATTGGAACATAAGTATATACGTATTTTGCTTAAAATTATTTCTTGAATATAGTTATTACCTCGTGGTCACGGAACGGAAACCTGTCTTACACAGCTGAATATTTTTATGTATCTGAATTATAATCCATAGTTATACAAACATGTACGTTTCTGAAAGCGTTCATAGGCCTACACAAACATACCTTATATAATCCTATCTCAAGACATGTATAAGTTATCTTACTCACTCTCTTGTTTGGGGCTTTTGTTGTTGTTATTGTTCTTGTTGTTGATGTAATGCTGACTAAATTAACTATTTATCTGTCAATAATGCAAGGATTGTTCTGCGAAATACATAGTGGTAATAGGCAAGTCAGAACGGAACCGGACTTTTTAATTTTACCGTGGTTTTCTTTAAAAGCGAGTAGCATAGGCTTAAACACCTTGGCATGTGTTCCTGCAGCCACAGGATTCGTATTTGCTGCAGGCCACGGGGTATGTATCGTAGTGCGAATATGTTTTGTAGGTTAAGGTATACATAAAATGGTTGAGGTTTTATTTGACATATACCTACAGATCCTGATAGATATGAAACGACACCTTAGCAGGGAGTGCCTCTACGTTAGGCCGTTAAGACTTTATCGGAACTTCAGTACTAATTCTCTTAGACAACTCATGAATTCTCCAAACCGTTTATATTCTTTGAAGTATGCAGCGAATGGCTTATCGTACTTATATATGCAAACACCCCGTAGTATCATTGTCAGATCGTCCGTTTGATAGTTAGCGCGATCTTGATTTCGTTATAAAATGTACTGGTCCGTGTATCTGGTCCCTTTAGGTCGGGAGTGCACTATTTGCGTCCGTTATCAACTCTAATTAGTGGGATGTACAGTCTTGTAAGACGATGTTCCCTACTGGGACGTATCGGATACCGTTTATGTAATCGGAATGGGGGAGTATCGTTGTGATAATACTAACAACAGTTAGGCAGCTGTCCCTCCCACTCATTACCTTATATCAATGACTTATGATGTAAAGACTTCCACAGGATATTACAATCGGCCAAACCTCGCATGATTTCTTGTTATGTTGCTGTCATCACTGAGTTCGGTCGCGATATAGGTGTATGAATATGTATCAAAATGGGACATTTTGTTCACCGGAAGCCTATTTACCGTCTACACAGAATATCCTTACACGTAAATAAAACGTTGGATGCCACACAAAACGCACTGCCCTGTCGGAATTAACTTTACGGGAGTTTTTAGCGTTTGCTGGACGTCAATTTTGTTAACGTTAAGTTGAAAACACAGACTTCCACGTGCTAGGAAAAAGGTTCCGGCTTAAATAGCGACGATCGTATCACGTCCGAGGCCATGTGCGCAGGACATTCGAGAACTTACGAGTATCGTTCCAATTGGCTTGCTTGTCGGTAGCCGTATCCGAAAACAGAGATTAAAAATTGAACATTGTTATCTACCGGCTCCGCTTTGATATGCCTTTCAAATTTCGCGCAGTAAACCACGGGTGGTAGATATCACTGATAAACAGCGGTCTCTCCTTTTGAAATCGCCATGTATCTGTTTACAATCTGAGGGCTGTCTGTCAATCAAATCAAATCTCGTTCGGCTGCCCACTTGTTGGTTGACCAAAGCAATTTGCTCGAGAGTTTAAAATGTACGGGATTTCCCGTGAAGTTTCTAGGTGTGGCTACAAGTCCACACAGAAGGTTTACCACGGTTGATTTGCATACTTTTTTACGATGTGTTCGTTACAGGTAACACGTGTGCGAAGAACTGTCATGCATTGGTCCCTGCAATTAGTGTTAACTTAATAAATATAAACACCTTTACAACAATGTGTCTCCAATTATTTGATTATTCTCAATGAAAACCAAATGTGTATTCTATTAATTTTGTATTCTCTTCTTATTGTAGACAGTTTCAATTTTTCTTTGATGATTACAGATTCTCTTTATCTTTAAATCTGACTAAACACTGAGTATTGAGAAAAAATCCTGGTCACAAAAATCTGAACTCGAACGAGAAATATACTTGCGACCTATATAGGGAAACCGTCCACTTCGCTCGTTCGATTCCAATATACTGCAAATGACCATTGCCATGGTAAACAATATAATTTGAAAATATTTTGAAAATAGTCAATGTTTTTATTATCATTTATAATCACCATCAGGGGCATAATTATACAAAATATTAGGCCCCTAGTTGGAGACACTGCGGAAAAGCCGGGTCAGAAATATCTGAACTAGCACGAGAATCGAACTCGCGACCTACTATGTGAAACCGTCTAGTGCTCAACCAACAGTGTTACTGACTTCAGCTGGGAACATTTTTTTTTAATTACCATTATGGACAGATGACCGGATATGACCAAGGGCAAATTTAAAAAGGAACATATGGTATTTCCCTCGAGTCACTGGTAACCTTTCTTGTGTTGCACAACAAAATGTCACAAGGGTTTATTTGCTTATATTTTGATACATTGCTGCTCGTTATTTAATAATTACGCTTTGCCATTTATTAATAACGTAACTTTTTATGACTAGCAGCGTGCTTACTAACTTTCGTTGATTAAGTCGGTAAATCACCCTCTACGTTAAACTATACCGGAAACTTGCATCCTAAACTATTCGGTCTTTTTGTACGTAAAGTTTTGCATGAGTTGTGGTCCTTTTGGGAAAGTGACTGCCATACAGTTAACACAAGAATTTTTTATATTTAATTTTTTTTATTTTATAGTTTCCAATTATGTGATTGTCCATCCCAAATTCAAAGGTAAACAGATTCATTGGGTTATTATTTAATATAAAAAATTGTTCTTAGTATAAAGAGAATTAATATGAAAAAAAAATAAATAAATAAAGAAAGACCTATGATTCTGCTAGTCTACCTACCGTCAGGGAAGGTTGTAACAAGGAAAATCCGGAAAACCGACTGAAGGGTTGGAACATAAGTTATATTAAAGCAAGTCACAACATTGTAGGTTAAGAACCACCATTATGGATAGTGCATCTGTTAAACATGGCAGTATAACAGTTTCCGGCGAGAGGGGATTGCGTGCAATTTAGACATAAGACTTGACAGGCTAGAAGAGTGTTCATACATTTTTATTTGAATCATAATACCTTGTGAAATATAAATATAGCTTATTTGTACCCGAAAATTATAATTGATTTCTTTTAAGAATTGAATATAGGGTCCTCTGTTTCTTTGTATGTTGACATTTATACAGGGCTTATAACTTAACTTAAACAAGTTAAAGAATATTCGTTTTATGATTATTTTAATGTCTAAATATCCCTCTTTGTCTGAGGGTATGGCACTATGTTCAGTTTTTATCATACACCTTTTCTCCCAGTGTATTCTGCAAATTACCATATCAATTGTAGAATAATTTATTGGTGGTTCTTAACCTGTAGATCATAGTCAACATAGAGTTTAAATATGATTTAATGCCAATGGGGCAGGCCCATATGCATATATAATTTGTATGTTAGTCATTGTCGCTCGCAGCTGGCAAGCCGACACTTGAAAATGCTATATGGTCAAAGGGAGGTAATTTTTGATGTAATACCGGATTAACATTCTAAAATAAAGAATCATATCAGTCTCCCTTCCGTCGAGTCTTTGCCTCTTGGGGGACACAACTACGACAACACAGATGACATGCCAATATATTATCTGGATTCAATCGGCAAGAAACGGCAATCAAAAGTGTCTCCAGATCATGCCCGTTCCACAGGACACCGTCCAGACAACACACGCCATTGCTACGATTTTGATCCGATACAGCAGAATATCTCTCGCCATAGTTACGATTGTATTCCGACTAGACAAAATCGGCTGAGTTTCCAGAATGTTATGGGATGCACCTAACTGTCGGGGGTGCTTGATCGACCTCTCCGGATCATTCCCGATCCACAGGACTCAATGATAGGACATTCCAGATCACTGAGGATAGTTACACGACTTTTTACTATGTTTGTGTCGTAGCGCTGTCTGATCTCAAACGGCAGCCATAATCGGCACTGTGTGGCTCCAGCCTTATTAAAAATTTTAAAAAAAAATCGAATTTCCAGCAAAGAATCACAGGAGACTTTTGACAAATTTTAATCGGGAATGGTCTGTAATGGAGTGGATAAGGCTTAACAACAAGACGAAACGGAGGTGTTTGAATTAAACGCATTCAAACATTTCTTGAAATTTTATTAACATTTTAACTTTTAACTGATTAACTTGAAACAAAAATTGGCGAAGTCGCTAAGTGGAAAACAATTGGTATAAAAGTTGCGAGTAAACGTAATCAAATAAAATTGTTCTGGAAAGTTCCCATAAAATACAACAGATAGTAGAATTTAACTTTTAACAGTATCAAAAGTTCGAATAAGACGAATAAGCGCAGTGTTTAATCAGTCCGACATAGCATGATATCTCAGAATGAAATGGTAACATTTGAGAATTTAACTCACATTTAATTTATGAGAAAACGTGTTGGACATCTATTACGCTGAGGGTAACGACGGCGTCGACCAGGTGGTTGAGGTTGAACTGAATGAGGAACAAAGGGAAAGTCAATATCATCATCATCGACGGATGTTTTAGGATAACAGATCATATCACGATTTACAGTATTGAAATGAGAACTGTTTCGCGTTATCACTGAAGTTCATGATCGAGCTGCAACCATGGAACCTTTAACACTTATAAAAATGTACGGATCCGGGTTAAATGGTGGGGAGAATTTGTTGACTTTCGGCTGCCTAACAAGAACACGATCTCCGACTTGAATAGATGTTGGTTTAGCTGGACGTCGTTTATCGGCATACTTCTTTATACGCTGTTTAGCAATTCTGTCTTGTTTGCGAACAGCAATGTTGTCTGAAACTTTCTTTAAGTCTGGTAGCTTGGTTAGAATCGTACGACCAAACAATAACTGTGAAGGTGACTGCCCAGTTGTACTGTGGGCAGTTGTTTTTAGAATTACGTAGAAATGTAAATAGCTCTAGTTTCCAACTTCTCTCCTTCACAACAGAAGAACGCATTTTTTTTCCAAGATAGCTCATCGGTTTCTCGGCTGTTCCGTTAGCTTGTGACAATATGGGAGTGATTTTGCGGTGATGAAATCCCACGTAGTTAGCAAAATTGGAGAAATCATTACTTTGGAATGGTGGTCCGTTGTCGGTTTTCACAAAACGTGTTATTCCAAACGTAGCAAATATTTTGTCCATGACAGGAAGTATCACTCTGGTTTAATCTGGTTGACACTTGCTTGACAAGCAAGACAGTTTTTTACGGCTTGTTCAGCGAGATTGTCAATGCCCGGGGACCATATTTTCTCCCGACGTAGTGACATTGTTTTGGTGATTCCTTGGTGTCCTTCATGGGCAAGTTGTACTGAATTAGTTGTAAGGATTTGGGTATTACCAATCGATGTCCACGAAGAAAAAGACCATTGTCAGTAACCGTTTGTTCTTCATGTATGTTGTTGAACGATTTGAGAAGAGGATCAGTAGTGTTTTTAGAATTTATTTTATAGCACTTTCCACTTCTTACAGTTTCTATGATTTTTTTGAGTTTGGTGTCTCTCAGGGTCTCTTTTATCACTTCTTGTAGGGTAATTGCTGTAGGAATAGCATATTGAGTGATCAGATTTACGAACTGTTCTGCTGTTCTGGCTGCTTTATTCAGACTGTTTGATGTGGTAGGTTTAGGATGCCTTGACATAAAATCAGCAAGGTTATCTTTTCCACATTATGGACTATAGTGAAATTATACTTTTGAAGGCGGAGACTAACGTGCAATTATGGCTGGGAGTTTGGAATGAGGATTGCTAAAATTAGCCCCAGCGGTTTGTGATCAGCCAAAAGGGTGAATTGTGCACCATACAGGTAGAGAGGAAATGTTCATACCCCCATACAATAAACCGAGGTTTCTCATTCAGTTTGAGAGTATTTTTGTTCTGTCACCGTGAGAGATCTTGAAGCATAGGCAATTAAACGATACGAAGCATCATCGGGAGATCGTTGGGCAAGAATAGCGCCAAGATATACAGGGCTTGCGTCGACTAGAAGTTCTGTTTTGTCGTTGGGGTTAAAGTATGACATTACAGTGATGAAGATAGTGAAGTTTTCAGTTTGTCAAACGCACGCTGACAATCTGTTGTCCAGTTCCACTTTGCATTTTTGCGTGTCAGTTCTCTGAGTGGCGCAGTAATGCTGGCGCAATTTGGAATGGATCTGGTTGAGAAATTTGTCATTCCCAGGAAACTACGCACCTCTGATATATCACTGTTACTTTTTTGGAGTCAGGTAACATGCCACAATCCGTGAAAATGTAGCCGTAGAATTCCAACGTTGTTTTGTTTTATCTTTCAAAGTAAGATGTTTTGACACCACCCGTGTTTCCGTTCCAATGATACCAGACGCTCAAGAAAAGTGTGCCACTGGGAAATTACTTTAGTTAAAGATACATAGGCTCTCAAAATTAGCTTTTTCAGTAAATTTCGATAGCAACGATTTTTAGTGGTATCAGAACAGAAATTAAATTAGAATGGGGCATGCAAACCTAAGTGGTATCAAAATTAGTTCATAAATTTAAATAATACCGCAGAAATGTAATTATTTAATGTGTACTTATCGTGTATGAGCCAAGAGAAATCATGGTACAGATCGAACTCGCCGTAAAACAGCATGCCAATCGGTATTATTAGGGCCCTAGTTTTCGTCAATCGATTAGCTATAGCGCCTGCCGTATTACGCTTCAGCGACAGTTAAAAGTGACCGAGGAACATCGCTTACAGATACGGTCAGAATAGATATGGACCATTTGCGAGAATGAAAGCGGAATTTCGCCTAATAAGCTTACAAGACTGATTTTTGCTAAGGTACGAATGTCCTATCAAGGCCAGTTGCCGCCCCTTATCGTTCCCTTCATTTTAACATGCTGGAAGCATATTTGAATTTTACAGGTGTGTTATTTAAAATCTACCACTTGGCGTTCAAAGTTAATGGTGGGATTAACGAAAAGCTCCTAACTTCGGCTTCCTCAGAAAAATAAGTTTAACTCATTTGATACTGTTTTAACGGCAAAAATACCATATTTTGAGAGCATATGTATCTTTAAAGCTTTTAAAACTTGAAGACCGCATTATTCACTATGTGCATATGTGCAGCGTAAAAAAAACATTAAATTAGGCAATTGTCTGCATAAATTTTTCAATTTGTATCAGTTCTGTCCGGAAAGTATTTTGGTTAATATTTTACTTATGCTTTTGAAACTTTCATTCTGCTTTTTTTCCCGTATGCAGATATAAAAAAAATACGGAATGATGCAAATTTTGGCATAAATTATTCAAATTAGCTTTGTGTTCATTTTGGTCTGATCCCTGGCCGGGCTGTGTCTTGATTACTATTTTACGTAAGTTTTTTAAGCTTGCATATTATAGTTTTCTCAACAAACAGATGTGCAACGTTTTCTGTAAAAAAAAATCTTGATCTTGGCTACGTTTTAACTTAGGCTTGTGGAAACTTGCATGCTGAGTTTGTCTCCATACGCAGATGTGCAACAAGGAAAATAATTCACCGAATTATGCAAATTTCCGCAAAAATTATCCAAATTACTTGACATTTTTTAAAAAATGATGTATCTTGGTTATTATTTAACATGGGCTTTTAAAACTTGCACACTAGATTCTTTATATGCAGATGCTCAGAGTCAAATATAATTCAAGAAATCTCTTAAGCCCCCCATGGCCAAATTTCCATGGCAACTAAAAAACAGCAATTAATGGCACGTGTGTACGAACAACTAATTTTTGAAAAAAGTACAGTTTTGTATGATTGGAAATCAACTGTTGATACACTGTAGTTTTAAACTTTTAAATTTTCAAAACGTTGTTGTGCGTACTGTCAAGTGTATGTACATGAAGTTGGGGGAGGGTTGTGGGGGTGGCATATTGTCAAGCAATCTCTGATTTTTCCTGTGAGTAGATTGTGGCTTTAGAACATGTGTTAAGGGGTTATCCGCAGGCTGGCTCCTCGCTGACCGAACACATTACCCGTTGCAATTACTCTTATTTATTTATTTTGTTTATTCACCATACAAATATTTATAACAGTGATGTGAGTTATGCAGTGTGCTGATGGCGGGAATAAAGTTAAACATGAACTTGTTCTATCCCGGATAGTATGATTGGTTGATAATTAAGATAATGGTCAGATGGTAGAAATGAATATAACATTCATAGGAAAACAGATTAATTTTGTACATATATAAAAAATAAAATAAAAATAAAAAAAACTATCTGCACGAGAAAAGATCTTTCAATTTGTTGGAAATTAGGTATGAAAAACACAACATAAACATTAAACTGACGTTACATCGCAGCGAGTGGTCTTTCAATTTGGATTTGAAAAGCGAGGTATAAGTGATTAATTTTAACTCAATAGGTGATTTTTTCCACTTTCTTGGGCAATTGGCTTTAAGTTTGCGCATCGATAGATTAGAGTGATATCGGGGTATGTTTAGATTGTGATTACGAGATCTAGTGAGGTAGTAATGAATGTCGCTTTGTTTGCGAAGTGACCGAGCATCGAAATTCATAACGCAGCAGTTCGGGATGATGAAATAATTTAGGGGCTAGGGTAGCACAGGCAAGCTGGTTCATTTTAAGTATTTTTAGATTTTTTAAATTTGGATCAGTTGATTGAAATCTTGATAAAAGTGATATGATTCTAATTACTCGCTTTTGGATTAGGAGTAACTGTGTCAAGTGACTCTGATAAGTGTTACCCCAAAGTGCGTTTGCATAAGATAAATAGGGATAAATCAAGGAGTAGTATAAGATAAAAAAGAGTCTTTTTATTTAATGAGTTTTGTATGTGCCGTATGATGCCAATATGTCTTGATATTTTATTGCTAATATATAATATATGAGATGACCATGTGAGTTTATCGTTTAGTATTATACCCAATAATCAAAATTCGGATATAATTTCAATTTGTGCTCTGCCAAGACCCAAGACAGGCATGCCTGGGGGCGTCGACAGGGTTTTATAATCATACATTTTGTTTCTTAACATTTAAAGATAAATGGCTTGCTGAGAGCCAATTTTCTAACCGTTGTAGTTCGTGTAGCATTGTATTTATAGTATCGTGTATGTTGTTAGATGAAGAAGAAGCACTTGTGTCATCAGCGAAAAGAATGAAATCTAAAAGATTTAAGATCTAAACACTTTAATTGGCTATTTCTGGCATTTTTTTTATTGATGGCCCATTCAACCCGTTGGAAGGCTATTTTTCGAAAACCGCTCATTGTAGAAACATCAAATGTGTTGCATTGTACAGAACACAGTGTGTGCTAAAAAAAGAAGATGTTCCTCATATTTTATAAGTTCTTCCTTCGTTTAATATTTAATATTTTAATATGCTCTGAAAGATATGTTTGCGTTGTTTTTTTTGTTGGCCTTACAAAGGTTGTAAAGGCAAAAAGTTCTACTGAAATTGTTCTACGCAAAAACAAAAAATGACGCGCCGTTTTTTAGTTTAACGTCTATTGTATTACATAAAGTAATTTATTTGGTGATGTACATAATGGGCTCCGGAAAAAAGGCCTCACAAATGCATAGTATTTTTCTCTGTCGATGTGTAATCAATTTGTTTTAAATTTAGAAATTGTATTTCTAACTTCAAGACATGTACATGTTTATATTCCTTGGAATCTAAAGTGGTCAAAATATGTAGATCAACATAATTGTGATTGATATTCATTGTGATAATAAGCTTAGATCAAACATTTACTGAAAAGCGACCGAGGGGTCCAGCAAGGCCTTCACGGAATAAATGTAGTGTAGCTATTTTTTTTTGGATGTATGTTAATTAATACATTACTGATT
>JAVFBY010414488.1:0-14569 GCA_034781015.1 Tonicella lineata
AGGTCAGTCATTCAACCTAGAGAAAACTGAGACAACACTATCATTAACGAGCCACACTTAGTTCTAGTCTTTATAATGCTGTTTATTCCAAACGTTTTATTATGCCGGTTACTTCTGGGAGTAAGGACTCTCTCAGACATGTGAATCTAGTTCAGCAGGCTGTGTTAAATGCCCAGTCATTGACTACATATAAAACACCACAGCACAATTGAATCACTTTCAGTCAATATATGCCTGCACACACTGTCATTACAGTTGATGTTGACTTCTAGGAGTAAAGACTCACTCAGATGTGAGAATCTAGTTCAACAGGCTGTTTGAAATGCACAGTCCTTGACTACATATAAAACACCACAGCACAATTGAATCCCTTTCAGTCAATATTCGCTAGCACAGAGTCATTACAGTTGATGCTGACTTCTCTCAGATGTGAGAATATCTGAACAGAGTTGTCTCCCTTTGACCATGCAAAATACTTTCAGTCAATATTGGCCTGCACACAGCAGTCATTACAGTAGTTTTTGACAGAAACGTCTGTGTCCTTGTCAATACTCCACTTTCAATAGTCATATTCTTTTGTTAAATAAATATTATACAATATTTACAAGGCAACTTTCTTTCTGATCTTCCCTGTCTGTAAAACTCACACCATTTTTTTGACTCATTTCAGGAAAAAAAAGTATATCTGTCCCATTATCCACGCTGTGCAGTCATTTGTCAACCCAGTTCCGAGTCAAGAAGACATTCAGTTGAAGACTCAATTTTTACAGTAGAAAAACGGCAAGTTGGCTACTTTTCTTCCCCGTCCTTAAAATTAGCTTCGTTTTTACACATTTGAGGAAGAATGGTCTATCAGTCAGTATCCACACTGTGTGTTCATTTGTCACCCCAGTTCTAGGTTAAGAAGACATTGAGTTAAGTCAAGTCAATTTTTAAACAGTAGTTACAAGGCAAGTTCGCTTCTTTTCTTCCCCATCTGTTGCATTCTCTTCATTTTTAACGCTATTTAAGTAGGAGCGTCTGCGAGCTAGTAACATCTCCGTCTTGGTCATGTGCTTGCTGGGTGAGCCAATCAGGGAGCGTTTTCCCGGACTAGTTTCAGATTTGTCTGCCTCAGTTGCCGGTGCATTGTTAACTGTTGCTGTTGTTGTTGTAGTATTAGAAGTTGTAGTAGTTGATGGTTTGTAGTTGAATGGGGCTACAATGGCAGCAGTAGGTGTAGTGGTTCGCCCGTCAAGAGATTTCTTACCTGGAGAATAGTTGGAAGAAGTTGGTGTAGTTTTTAATGATTTTGGTTCAGTATTTTCAATATGGCCGTTGAGAACAGGAGCGTTTCTAGTCATGTTACCAGTTGAAAGTTGATGTGTTAAGGCCGCTTTTTGGAGGGAAGAGGATGCAACATTTCTGACAAGTCTTCTGGAGGTGGATGCTGTGCTCGCAGTTGAGGCGTTCATAAAACTCGAGTTTATATTTGATGAATTGATAAAGCTATTGTTGGACAGTAGACTTGTGTTTGACTGTGTGCTTGTATTATTAACATTGACCACACTGGTGTCAGAAACAGAATTTGAGATCGTTAAGGATTGCATATCTTCAGTGATTTTTTCTTCAGTTTTTGACGAGTCTTGTTTCACCCAGATGTCACTCTTATCTTCTTCCGTATCGCTGTCATATCGTCTCCAGACAGTTCCGCCAAATGTGTCATCCGCATCTGGCAAACAGCTTGAGTTCTCGGGGTTTTCATGTTTTTCTTTTTTCCAGGTACTAGAATCAAACTCTAATCGGCCAACACCCTTTGTTAAGCTGACATCTCTAGAAGACGGCGATTCACTGTTCGAGGAATCAAAACTCTGGTCCCCTGCCGAAGAATTAACCTTCTCACCATCAACAGTCTTTGCTTCTGGAAGAGTTATTTTGTCGTAAGTTGAGCTTCGGCTTATTCCTTCTCTGAATGGGGGTGCTTGGTTTGACGTGACCTCTTTTTGGTCGGATTTAGGGCTGATTTTGGGTTTCACAGGAAGTGCAGGCTTCTTTGTTGGAACTCTCGAGCTTCTCGGTGGAATCCTACTTTCTGGGGGAGACTTGTCTGAGGAGTTCCCAGAGCTGTTACTCCCATCATCTTTCTTCCAAAGGCTTGCAATTTTGCTTGTGACTTGTTTTTTGCCAATGCTTCCAAGAGAAGTTTTCCGTGTGTTATTTGTGGTCTCGGCTCTTTTAGTCGGAGTACCGTTTGGCGAACCCTGATTTTTATTGTTGAAGTTTAAAGATGTAGGAGTTCTTCGACCATTTGGCGTGGAGGGCCTGGAGTTCGTAGCACCCTTTTTGAGACTAGTGTTACTATCAGACTTTTTCAGATCAACTTTGCTTCCAGTTTTCTTTAGATTTCCGGCACTTCCCGTTCTGTTCAGAGCTGAAGACGTGCTCCCTGTCCTGTTGAGCGCTGAAGAGCTGCCACATCTACTCGGACTCATACTAGTAGTTTTTCGGAGATTACTCGTAGCTATGCGGCTGATACCTGATGGGCTATTTCCAGAGATCTTAACCGTAATGGTTGTTGTTGTAGTCGTTTTGGTTATGTTGCTGTTGTTACGTTTTAAAACCTCTGGGCAATCCTTGGAGTTTTTCTGCGAGTGTATCTGTTCGTGGGGAGCATGGAAGCCTTGCTCCTGTGACTTGTCCACTAAGAAGTTGTAGCCTCCTAATGCTTTGCCCCAGGCTCCCGGGGGACTTGTGTTTGTTACACCATTGCTACTGCCGGAGCTGCCCCCTGAATTGCGGTCTAGAGGATTCGAGGAGCTGGAGCTAGTCTTCTTTTCTCTCATTTTTACAGTTGTGTTGACGTCACTTGCTGCTGTATCTGATTTCTGGTTGCCTTGTGTTCTCGCAGTTTGACCCTTAGCTGGAGATTCTTTAACAAATGTGCCTTGTTTGATTGGAGGCTTAGGGCGCTCTGTTGGACTTGTTTTTGCTTTAGCTTTTGTCAACGGTGGGGATGTCTTATCTGCATTAACCGTAGGAAGCTTGGATTGGGAATTAGATCTGGCTGGAGCATTTCTCTGAGGTCTTGGTGTTACGACAGTGCTCGGTTTGGCTAATTTGGATTTTGGGCTGATTTTTGATGCTGGTCCATTCTGAGTTGAACTTTGCCCTTTTGGTGAAACCTTTTTGGCTGAAGGTTGTGTAGTTTTATTCCACGGAGTTTTAAAAGTTGCGTTGCTTGGTTTAGCGATTTTAGAATTATCCAAAACCGCTGCACTAGTTCTTCCAGGTATTGAGGATGCTCTTGCACCAGGGTATAGAGGTTTGCGACGCCCACGGACAGCCCTTGTGTTCTCATCTTTAGGTGCTTGTTCAACAGCAGGTTTTTCGGAAGGTTTGCTGATTCTCGGCCCCTTACCTCCACTTAATCTGTTCTCATTTTGGGAAGCATTTGAAGCTGCATATTCACTTGTTTGTTCAGAATTTGTCTTTGAACTAGTTGACCAGGAAATGGACACCTCAGATGCTGTGTCAGAATTGTAACCATTAGATACCAGAGAAATTGTTTCATTTTCAATAAACATCTCGTCATCCAGCATGCTGTCTGATAATTCCCTTTCAATGAAAAGTTCTGAGACGACAATGTTGGCGTTAGCTTCCAGCTCCTGTTGGTCCAATTCATTTGATGGTTCTGTTCCTTGATTGTCCAGTTGGGCAGAGACAGCTTCGGGTCTGTGGATAACAGTTTCATTAAGACAAGAGGTGTCTCCACTATCTCCAGTTTCAAACGTCTCATTTGATTCGGTTTCGCCGAGAGGATCTTCCATAGATGCTAGAAGGTCATCGTCAGCGTCTAGTGTTGAACAAGTTGGAAAAGTTTCTTTCACACAATCTTCTACACTGCCCTCCTCTTTACCATTTGGTAAAATTTCAAAACATGTCTCCGCACCATCACTGTCTGATTTTTCACTGTCAACTTTTTCAATACTACTGCTTGAGTCACGATACTGCCCTAATTGTTCTGAAGATCTTGTTTTCGTTTTGTCCTTTTCATTTTCTTCCAGCATCCTGTTATCCTGCATTTGCAAAACGTTTGCCGAAATACCCTCCAAGGATGGAGGAAAGGGCCTCCGAAATGTGCCTTCAAGTTGACGGCCATCAGCATTCTCAGTCGTTGAATCAATCTGAGCTTTCTCGAAATTCGAAACATCTTTTCTTTGCTTCAGAAAGTTTTCGCTATCCTGAGAATGGGATCGTCGCCAGTTAAATTTATTCCCATCAAATGGACTGCTTGTGAAAATCTCGTCGCATGATTTGTGAGGTTGCCGTCTCCAGCTTGTAAAGCGATCATGATAAGGTTGATTGTTGGAAGACAGTAGCGGAGAAGCAGGACTGTTATAAAATACATCAGAATCCCCTCCCCTTGGTCTGGAAGCGTTAGTAGGTGTTGCCATATCTGCGTCAAATTCAGCGCGGATATGCAGTGGTGATCTGGGAGGCAGTTTATCGGTCGCTGAACTTGGTCTGGGTATACCTCGTGGCTGGGGGCCAGTTTTCATCAGCGGCTTTATTATTTTACCCTTTGGCATTGCAGAACTGATGCATTGTTCCAGCAGATCTTGCTCAAATTGGGTTGGCATGTTCGGTGAAGATTCAATACTGAGAGAGCTTAAAGAGCTATTTCTTGAAAAACAGACGGGCGTTCCTTCAACTTGAAAGGAGTCCTGGTGATCTTTTACATTATATTCTGCTTCTGTTACTTTCAAGTCTTCTCCTTCCCCCGAATTATCTCTGGTTAAATTATCATCCGTGTGTAAAGAGCTTAGAGACGAGTTTCTCGAGAAGCAGTATGGTGTGCCCTCAACTTCAAATTTCTTTGTCTGATCTTTGTCTAGTAGAGTGTCAGCTTGGCTGGAGTCTTCACTTGACTGGCCCACAACTTCACGTTGGTAAATAGTCGTGTCTAAAACTGACCTGGCAGGACTGATTGGTATACCAGATTTCTTCACAGTTGGTAGTCTGGAGGCACTTCTTTGATTAGCTTTTCGGGGAAGTTTACTTTTTGAAGCTGCAGTTGATTCGTCAGGCTGGTTCTTAGGCTCGTTGTCGTCGTCACGGATCCCTAAAGAACTGAGAGAATCACTCCTTGAGAAAGACATTGGCGTACCCTCCATGCCGTAGACTCGCGGTGAGTCACAAGCAGCGACATCGGTCAAGAACAAAGAATCTTCATACCTAGCCTCTACAGCACTCCTGTTGATGTTCATATGTACGTTCATTTGTCCAGTCGGTTGAGTGCTTGTGTTTTCAGATAATTTTTTTGGACTGTCTTCATCATCAGAAGGCTTTCTGTCAACAGCATCAAAGTCCATCGTCAAGTCACTCAGGGAAGTGGCTGTGGAGAAATTAATAGGTGTTCCCTCTACAGCAAATGTTGTTGTTGTATCACCTCCAGTTAACGATTGTGTTTCACTGGCATGCCGAACTTTAGCAAAGTTTTGTCTTCTAGGGGGAGGTATATCGCCATGCTTCTGGTCTTTTGGGGAAGATTTGTCACTGAAGTCAGGCTTCTTTTCTGTCACCGCCTTTTTAGGGGATTTAACTTTTGGCATTGCTGACTGAATTATTTCTAGAAGCAAATCATCGTGATCTTCCATAAAAGAACTATTCTCTGATTTAGAATCATCAGCAACCCCTCTCTCTAATGGGTCCTCCATTTTGGGTTCCGATCGATCCGTCATACACATGCTGAGTTCACTAAGAGATTCAGATCTTGAAAAGTTCAAAGGTGTCCCTTCTGTAGCATAGGATTTCAGGGTGTCCGGTTCGACGTCTACTACTGAGTTCTGTGCTGGCTTTTTGGATGGTTTTGGCTTCACAGCAGGGGGAGATAAAAGTCCAGCTTTGGACGTGTTTACGACCTTTGTGGGTAATTTAGACTTGCTCTGATTTAAGTTTTCAATTTTGAAAAAGCCGACTTTTTTCTTTATGGCGTTATCTGAAGCACTTTTCTTCATCCTTCGGTTAGAGTTGTTGGGCATGGCAGAGCTTATACACTGAGCTAAAATGTCTTCCTCTCCCTCCGATACTTCTGAAAGTGAGGAGTTATTGTCATTTTCTCGATCATCCATCTGTTTTATGTGTGATCTCCAGTCAGCTGGCTTTGACAGTTCCTTCTCTTTATTCTGTCCTTGAGCTTCAGCCAGGATATCATCGTCATCGTGTTGGATACTTAATCCACTTAAGCTTGTTGTTTCTGAAAAGTTTAATGGGGTATCTTCCGTGGCGTAAGTCTTTGGCACGTCTTCTGCTAAGTGCAAATCTTCTGCCATTTGGATGTTTTCTTCTCGCTGAGATCTTTCACCGGTTATTTTGAGCTGAACTGTTCTTTTCTCAGCATCGCGTCGTACTTCAGCCTCTGCAGCTTTGACTGTGTCGGTTTTGTTTTCCTCACTGGAAATCTCAACAGTGCCGGCTTCTTGAGACGTACTGCTTGTTCTGTGAGGAGATTTACAACGAGGTGTGGGGGGCATGGTTTCACTCGGGGAATCTGGCAAATCGCTCGGTGACACATTTCCACTCGGGCGGCGACTGTAATCACTCAGAACTGAGCTGTGAACAGAGTGGGCATCAAAACTACTCAAGGAACCCAAAGAACTACATCTGGAGAACATTAGAGGGGTTTCCTGGACTTGATGGTTATCATCCCATGTGACCGTCTTATGTTCTTTTTCAGGGGATTCCACCGATCCAGGGCTGAGACCGTCTTTCTTTCCAGCCTTATCATTCTTCTTAGTGGAATCAAAACCTGATGCACCATCTTCGTCAATGCTTTGAAGGTCTGAACCATGTTTATTCAATGCCTCATTACGATCTCTAGCATCACAGCTGTGAAGGCTGCTAAGGGAGCTAACTCTAGAGAAGCAGATCGGTGTTCCCTCTTCGCAGTATGTCTTCGGTTTCTCTGACGGACTGAGCGATTCAGAATCTGGCATGACCATAGTCCGCTCTTGCATGGAGTCGTTATAAACTTCTCGGACGCTATCTGACAAACCGCTGTTTGCGTTGTCCTCTTTCTCAAAGTGAGTGCTATAGCTGTGGGTCTCGTCTTCAGGAACCTGGTTCATTAGAGACTTGTTAGCTTCTGCTCGCTGATGATGAGCGTTTAGATCTGTCATTGATGTTGCCGTCGACATGTAATTTAAAGGTGTTCCCTCAGTATAAAATGTCCGCACACAATCCTCATCTCCCAGCATCAACATATCATTCGTCCGTCGAGCTTCTTCAAGTTTACAATCTGCACAATCTCGGTAATGCGAGCCGCCATAATTCTGTTCAGTATTATAATGGTCGTCAGAGTGTTCAGCGTACAGTCTGCTGTAATCAGTCGGCAGGTCGTCACTCGTAAAGTCAGTCTCGTGGAGAGCATTTATCTTCTTATTCTCAGTCATTATGTCTGGCTTCCCATTGTAGTAATTTCTCTCAGCTTGGATATTTTTAGGGGCCGGGAAATTATTCCGAACCATATTTGGCATTTCGTGCTGTGGCGTGAAGGCTGAGCCGGCATACTTTCCTATCTTTGGCACAGGCCTATTGTTAAGGCTGGGTGGAAAGTTTCGATTGTTCTTTGGAGGTTCTGTTTCTGAATCGCCTTCATATTTCATACTGTAATTAATGGGCTGGTCATCAGAGTTCAAACTCTCAAAGTTTCTGGGCTTTGCATTATCTTGATTATGTCCAAAAAGTCCTTTCGCTCCAGCGGCACCAGAATCAAAGTTTGTAAAGCGTCTATTCTCTTGGTCCTTATCATTGGAGTTATACTCAGGTTCTAATCCATTGTGCGCCGCTACTTCTTTCATCACCTGCATTATGCGACTGTTCGAGGGATTTCCTAAACGACCCCGATACATATCTGAAGCAGAGTCCAGTGAGCGACTGCCTGTATTATGCACAGCTTGGTGTCCATCCTTCCGTCTATCCAGACTACCACCTTGTCTTTCGTGAAGCAATTTTGAACTCTTAGCGAGCATGTTTTGAACCCTCGAGCGATCATGAGAAATGTCTGAGTGAACACTGCCCACACTGTCCTGACTCCCTGATCTAGCCACTCTCTGAGGTGAACGGATTCGGTTATCTATTAAAGAGGAGCTATCACCACTGCCGCTCCGTGGGAAAAACTGGCCTCTGATTAATGACCTTCTATGACCTTCAGGATCACTGTGAACCTGGAAGATGGTGTTGTTGTCACCTCCGTAGAGAAACCGTTTTGGATCATTCTCGTCTTTCTTTCCGATCAAATCGACGGGGCTGTCACGAGGGCTGTCTACATTTTCACAAGTTTCAGATAAATTTTGATCAATTTCCGCCTCCAATGCACGTTGTTTACGCACATGCAAGGAAGGCATATTAGTCTTATGTTTGTCCATTGGATCCACAGAGGAAATTGACGGTCGAGCGGCCAGGAGGTTTTTTAAAGCGGCAGCACTGCCCATCGAGATCATTTTGTGTTTTGAATGGAGCAGATTTTTTAACATACTGACAGCTCCCATGTCCCACAAAGCTTGCTGATCCTCAGGACAACGAGCGGACAAATTCCACAAGGTTCCGCAAGCGTTGCTGACGATTGTCAAACTCGGTGAGCGTAAGTGTTTTAAGAGGATCTGTAAGCAGCCATGATGTCGCAACACTTTCCGGTAATCTTCACGGATAGCAACATGACTTGAAACATTCCGCAAAATGCCACCTCCGTTTTCTATAATTGCGAGAGTTTTTGATGGACTCTTGTAGGTAAGCATGCCGACTAGAAACACAAGTGCATTGCTAACGGTGCAAATGTCTGCTTTATTTTCACTGCAATGCGCCGATAAGTTCCAGAGAGCACTCAAAATACTTTTTAACGTGGATTCCTTTTTGACGAGCATCGACGCTTCCATCAACGTAGTCACGGCGCCGACTTCCCTCAATGTCTTTTTACTGGCGAGATCAGCACGCCAGGATAAATTCCTCAGAACACTTGCCGCAACTTGACACAAATCTTCATTCGGCGACCGCAGCTGTCCCACAAGAGCTTCCATACTGGTCTTCATTGAACATAACAGGGCTTTATTCGTGCCGTCTCCAAAGGTGAGGTTGGTCAGTGCCATACATGCATATCTTCTCATCGTAATGTTATACTGCTCTGCTGTGTTGTCGTGAATTAGCTGATCCACTTCCAGTAATTCGGCAATCGCCTGAAGACCGCCTGAAAAACAATTAAAAGTATTTGTGAATATTGAGTATCAAGTACTAAATTTAAGTTCACTCAAAGAAAACAATTCTGATAAATTGTATTATAAATAACCTTCCCAAAAACAATTGACAACGTTTCTTAATTTGAGAAGAGCATGATGCAAAAATTGAAACATACAACTCTAAAACTATTTTAGTCTTCACAATCACAATGGTAGAAGTAATGGTTGGTATGATGGCCCTGTCTTCACTAGCCAAGTGTTTTATTTCGAGCTAAGCAGACTTTTCATTGACTGCGATGGAAACCAACCCAGACATCACTGGCAACATAAAAGAAGAAACAGGGGGGAAAAAGTGACACCAAAAAAAACAAAATCTACTTGATGCTCCATAGCATCAGGAAGTAACTCGGAATAAAAGAATTGGTTAGGGTAGATTGATTAATTCATTGGTGTTCAACGCCATGTTCAGAGGGTGCTTCACCAATAATCTGGCGTGCCAGTCCAACGGGTGGAGGAAACCACCCTTGACACCTCTGGCAACATAAAAGAGAGGGCAGGAAGAAAAACATGAAACCACTAAAAATTGGCTTCATGGTGCTGCCTTAGATTCAAAAGCATCAGGAAGCTCCAATCAGCCACCCTTGGTAGGGGAAGATGCTGAAAGACTAGGCGCTGATTCCACAAAGCAGTTTTACACATCAGTCAAAATGCTAAAATCAACCTAAATTTAATATTTTTCAATTTTAACCTTTAATATTTTGGGTTTATTTTTCGTAATGTCACTATAGGTATATATTCATATTATATCTGTAGAACATTTTCAAAACAGATTTCAACAAAATTAAATTTAGTATTTGATTTTAAATCAGAATTGGCTTTGTGGAATCTCATCAGCCACCCTTGGTTGAGGAACATGCTACAAGACTAGAACACAATATTATTTAATTCTGTGACCTTACCGAGTGTACAGATAGCATGCCGATGTTCTTCGTCAAATGAAAGCTTCATAAGGGCGGCAATAGCTGGGCCAGGGTGGTGATCTATGTCAGAGGATTTACCTGCAGAAAAAAAACAAATCAAATAAAAAATGTACATAAAAAATATATTATTATTATTTTGCTATGAAAAAGAATACAAAATTTTTAGGGTTATAATATAAGTAGAGTGTCCCTAACAACGCTATGCTACATGTATGTGGAGAGAGAAGGTATTCTCTGTCATTTTGTCACGATATGGGCTGGTGATAAAAACAATAGCTGAGACGGACAGTGACGGATGGATGGACAGAAAGACAACATTTTTAACTCACTATGTTTACCCGACTTTTCCTCCAGTAAAGGACAGACAGACAGAAGGACAGACTGACAGTCAGACAGCATTTCAGGGTTCGTACACTTAGTCGAATTTCAATTTCCATGCCTTCTCCAGGCTTTTCAAGGGCCAAAATTATAATTTTCCAGGCCCTGTTCAGGGTTGCACATTTTTTTATAACTGAAATTTAACAAACAAGTCTAATTGAACCGATTTTTCCTGAACAAATGTATGTGACTGACATCAGGTTTAAGATTTCCAGGCCTTTTCCAGGCCCTAGTACATAAAAGTAAATTTTCAAGGCCTGGAAACTTATTTTAAATTCCAGGCTTTTCAAGGATTTCCAGGCCCGGTATGAACCCTGATTAGACTACTACTCATTTTGTAAAAATATTGCCTGCCCAAAAGCCTCACAGAAACAGAACGAACCAGCACCATGACACATAGCAGATGATGGTTTCCAATCTTAAATAAAATCCAGGGCACATTTTCGTTAAATTTTAGGCACTTTTTGTTGTTGTTGCAATCATGAAATGACTTTATGAAAGATGACCCAATGATGATGTTATTTACAATATTTGTGTGAAAGATATTAAGAATTTGCTTCACTGAAAAAAGTGTTATTTCACTGCGGTGAGATAATACAATACTGACTTTGACCCTTGAACTACTATTTTGTATGAATTATGGAAAGCATAACCCACCCAACGCGTCTCCTGTGTTAACCCTTCCACCACTCACTCAAGCAATATAACAATGGTATTATGCCCTATTTTTATATTAATTATAAATAAACCTCCTGTCATTGGTTCATTCGTGGTCATGTGGTAATTACGCATCACAGCATTTTACTACATTTCATACAGAACGAATCAATATTAAGATGCCAAGAGATATTCACCCGATTTCTGGGGGAAAATCAAATGTATATTTCGTTTCTAAAAGCTTTTGCAAAAACATGACATCGTCATGTGCCACGTCATTGGTAGACTGCCGACCATCATGTTGGCAACTGAACAAATGTGTTAGAATTTCTTATATAATAAAACACTTATGCACTTTTTACCAGGTGATTATGCTGTTGATATTGACCCGAGGAAATATCTTTTCTTTGGGTCAATATAACAACATAATCACCTGGTAAAAAGTCCATAACTGTATATTAATACACAGTTGCATGTAAGTGTCTGACCATCAATCTTATACCCGGTATCTCACCATGTACCGGTCTTGTGGATGTCTCTCTGGCAGATCTCAGTCTCTCTGGTAAATGATACCCACCTTCTATAGCCCCAAATATGGCAGATTTCTTTAACACCTAAACAGATATTGAAAGAAATTGAATGGAATGAGACTGGGGTCAAATAAGTGAATGACTAAGTGTTTATAAGATACCTGGAGCAGTTGAAATTGCTTGCTTGATGTTCAGAAAAACAGCACCTATTAAAATGTATGCAGGTTGAATAGTTTTAAAACATGGATTTTATTATGGAAATACGTTTTACAAGAATGTTGTAAAATCCTGAGCCATCTCCAGAGATTAAAGGCACAAACAACAACTCTGGTACAGATTGCCATTTAATAGGTTAAAAAAACACACAGAATTTTTGAAGGCTCTCGTTTCTTCACTATAAATGTAAGCTCAGTAAACTGGACCCGATAAGCCTTTACAAGTTCAGATACCTCTCTGCTTGAAGCAGAACAACAAACCTATCCAACTTTTGACTTTAAAAAGAATATTTTCTATCAACTAGTACATGTAAAACAATAAAGGTGATATATACCATATTTGTATTGTACTTGTAATGCTTTGTTTTTTTTCCAGAGGATGAAATACCGTCAAGAGACTAGTAAGACAGGCGGACTCCTCTATAGAATAATATAAATGTATTTTTTGTTTTGTCTTGGATGACTTAAGCGGGGCGTACTGCGACTCGACTCGATCTTCGCAGTCGGTGTATGTGCCCAGTGTACATCGAAATTTGCCAAGATCATTTACGACTGAGAGCGCTTAGCAGTCACAACTTCATGCGCGTACATCGAAGCGATTCCTTACAACTGAAGTATTTTTTTCATGGTTACTTCACATGTTCAAAATGGCTGCGCCCATGAGCATGGTACGTAATAATGTATGTCAGTAAATTAAATATTTGAAGGTGTCATATTTTTTTAATTAATCTATTGCTCCGAGTAGACTGATTTTGCCTTTGTGAAGGTGCAGTCACATTGGGATTAGGAGATAAACATTTTATTACTGGTATTTTAATATTTTCCATAAGCCTATATCATTAAAGCTGAAGACCGCCTTTGTCAAGCTTTAATTTTGAGCTTGTGTTGGAGCCAAATCAGCAAATAACTACAAATTGAAAGTTAATAATGTCATATTATATCGCTGAGACTGGGAGCAACTAGTGGCCAATCGTCCAGCAAAGTAGAACATGTTCAACTCGCTTGCGTCTGGCCCCGACTGTCAGCAACTGGTTCGCATGAGCGCATACATCGAAGCAATCGGCAGACTGGTCAGTCACACCCAGTTGGGCCTAGACGCAGGCAGTCGGCAGTAACCCCGTCAGAGGCAGACACACGGTGTCGGTGAGTCGATGTACACCCCCCCTTAAGCAATATTCTGTTTTACAATAGTTTAAAAATTAATATGCAGATAACTATTCTGTTTAAGTCTTAAATCTACCACTTTTATCAATAAATGTAAAAACTTTATCGAAAATAGCCTAATTATTATCAGCTGACAAATCCTTTCTACCTTCAAGAAGAATATCAGTCAAGTTATCAGGTATTACTGGTAAAAAAATCAATGTACAATGTAAAATAAACACCAGAGGTGTGTTTAATTGGCCTAACACAATTTGACACTTGGTAGCTATAGCTTGCAGGTACTTGCTAGCATTCCTCAAAGGTTGTTCACAGAGTTAGGCTAGCAAACTCGTCTGACAAAGCGGAAATGAATGATTTACTTAAATAAATGACAATTCTTCACAAACTGTTCTGCATAGAGGGGCTATTTGGTGTCTGGTTAGTCCCCAAATAGAACCAAAATATTTATATAAACTAACCCGATGGCTTTATTTTGTGGTAGAATATACATGTATACTCTGGCAGTTTCTCTATAGGCAGTGGGTTGTCTTTGCCTGACATACTGCGCAGACGCGTGGCCTATTGAACGGAGTTGATCAAAGACGGCTAGGCGGGAAGTCATTTCTGTTCAATAGGGCTGCTCAATGTCTAGCGAAGCACAAGCTAGCATGCTAGGCCTATTGAACACACCTCTGGACTTAAGATGATATTATTTTTAAGATGATATTATTTTTCTATGATGCCTATATCCATTTGTCACCCACTTTTGAGGAATTAGGATGATACATGCATGTAAATATGTTTTTTTCTTTCCAGTGTCATATAGGTGAAATATTAGAGCACCATGTTAATTGTCGTTCGAAACACCAATCAATCATTCAATCAAATCTCCTATTTTACTTGATACATTTTCAGTAAAATATACCTCTGAGCTTCCATGTTTTTCTAAGCAAATGTCAAGGAATGCTAAAGTTCTGTCGACAGATTTCCTAATTCTTTTCGTCCCGCAATCTTTAGGGGTATCGGGATCGCTCAGGGCCTGGTAAATGTCGGGCTGAAATATTTCCTGTATCTCCATAAAATGATCCACTTCAAGCTGGAAATTAGAAAAGCATTTTTAAATATTTTCAAATTAACGCAAGCCTCACAGAAACAGAATGAACCAGCACCATGACACATTGCAGATGATGGTTTCCATTCTCAAATAAAATCCAGGGCACATTTTCGTCAATCAAATTATTATTGTTTTATTGTTTATGTTTGTTTTAATAAAGACATTTGTTTTTTACATAAATTTTATTGTCAATCTTTTATTAGAGCATTTCACAGCAGAAGGCATATTTCCTATCGTTAACTCTTTGGCTACGGAATATTTTATTGTTATTCAAACAACTCTTACAACACAGGCAAAGGCAGTAAAGATAATGATGATTGGGTAGGTTAAAGCCATTGTGGAC
>JAVFBY010414599.1:0-14561 GCA_034781015.1 Tonicella lineata
ATTAGAATATATACTTAATATTGAACGTAGAATATACTGAAATTTAGTTGAAAATTCACGAGCCTATCGCTTTAAGGGAAACGAGAACTTCAGCGGACGTCTAAAATACGCCCTAACGGTTTTTGACTTTCTGTTCTTGTTTCAAACAATATATCGAGAGGCAATACAACATCCAATAGTGTGTGGTATGGGTCAAAGTGTAGCACATTGATTATCGAGTGCACATCTACGTACTCATTACACGTCAGACGTGAGTTATTGCTTGACCTAAGTGATATAATTCCAGAGCAACGTGACGGAGAATATAATATATGGATAGCGCAATAGCAGTATAAAGGTTATCTCTGACAACTAAATTGCTACAATGGTACGTGGTTAATAGTGGTTAATACCAAGCCTTCAACTACACGAAACAGGTTTTATCGTCTATCGGGAACAACTTTTTCTATTCTTTTGTTCTGAATGCTTACTTGTCCTTTGAAACAGTCCCAACATAGCGGTCACATAGTCCAAACGTAAACGCGACACAGACCATACGCAATGGTGACAATCTATTATAATAGATACATTCAACGCAAAGCGGTGATACAGGCCATACGTAACGTTTATACAGTACACGTGTAACGGTGAGCCAGTTGTACTGGTTTCAAATCATTCACTAACCCGTTAGAAACTCCAATCTTTCACAAGCTTTCTCACATAATGGAATAGTTGTGACTTGTGAGAACGAACGCTATATATATATATATATACTTCTCTCTTGGTGTCAGATTGAGAGACAAACCAATTATAAAAAAATGATTTGACAATAGCAAATAAACATAATTTTCTGTATAGTTTGGGATAATTTGTAGAAGGTGGATTGTCTTATGAACAACCTTTTTCAATAATCAGCAAGCATAACATTAAAAGTTTACATTGCTTCTATTTAATTTACCGTCAAATCAATAAATTTTGCTGGTAACTAACCGACAACGTTTTCTTCTGCAGAGTTGTGCATTGATTACAATAATCATAAATTCAGCACCAGTATGATCTTTGAAATTATAGTTAATATGCTGAAATTTAGAATTGAGGTAGCCACGGAAATGTTACATAATTATATCAGTGCGTTTAAGAAACTGCTATACATTGCTATTCGGCGTGGAAAAATGTACATTCGTATTTGCAAACACAAACTGTTAAAAAATATACTCTACTTTTCTGATGAGGTTGAATTATCTAGCCGCGGTTTTAACAAATCTTTTCCATCTAAATTTAGAAATGTATGTTATTTAATTTGACAGAAGCACGCTATGCTTCTGGGACTGTTCAAGTAGAATTGCTACTACGTAATCTCGTTTGACGAAGCCTTTGTTAGAAACACTAAAGATGGATTCATTTTGTCTCAGATAAAGGTTCTCTTTCTGGATAAAGTTTCAGTAAAACTGTTTCTTGCGAAACAATATGAACGAATATTAGGTTTAGTGAAAAATTATGGCGCGAAAGCAAAGTATATATGCTATAATATGACTAAAGACTGGATGTGTCTGCAGATAGGAAAGTACCAACTATAGTGTATGTCCACTATACATGTTTATTTCTGGCATACGCCTAAACTGACTTAACTGTCATGCATTCTACCTTACACATGCAATGCAGCATCCTGGTGTAAGTACAATTACATTGGCTATATCAGCTACTTATTAACTAAAGACTGCTCATCTACCCCATTAGAAATGCAAACAATTTCATACAATGTCTGGAGTCCCAACGCAATATACGCACTTTCCACAATTACATGTCCTATATAATACATAGCAAAATCAGGGAATCAGGCTAATATGTCGCGTGCAATCCAGTCGTCATTAGTTTTGATTTCGCTATAGTCTTTTTGTAAAGGTGTTAAAATGTAGATCAATATTTTGTATGTGGTTAGCCCATTACGGTATAACGTTATACTTTTAAACTATTTACTGTATTTTGTTTATGCTTTTTAATACACGTATACGTGGCGATTAGGCAAAACTACAACGACAGTATGACAAACGTTGAGTATTGGTGTTGAAACAGGGAAAGTTCTACGTAAAGCAGGGCAGAGTGTCGTATTTATACCTAATTTTTGGACAGTTATGCAACACTTATTGGGTATATAGTTTAACCTATTCAAAAAAAATAAACTGAATAAGCAAATAAAAGTAAAATCGAACTTACAGACTCGTTGTTTTTGGGCTCACGATTTACAAGTTGATCCCTTTCTTCCTTCATTTTACAAGGCTCATATCCCTTTCTGTTACGTTTTGTCCAGCGAAATATCTTTTTCATCACTCCATTCGAAGACGGCGGTACGGTGCTATCACTAGATTCTCCGCCTTGCTCATCGCGCTCTGCCTGGCTAGAATCAGTATCCTCGAGGCCAATAAACCGTACAATTCCTGGTCGAAACTGTGGTCGACTCACTTTTGATGATGTTTTTGAATCGACAAAAGAATCACTTGGATCCAAATCCGGGTCAATATCAGAATCCAATTCACTCATTGTGAAAACTGGTCCACAGGTGAAATACCACAAAATTTAATTTAATTTCTCAACATATTTCAATAACGAAAACTAATAAATCAACGGAACAATACAAAAATGTCCGCTCGGGTCCCGGGCCTGTCAAGAAGAATAACACTTATGATAATGTTTGGTTATTGATTTAATAGTATGAAAATCCCACGACAGATCTTATTTTAATCAGGAGACTCAAAATTGTCATATCGATTAATTTGCGTGGGACGAAATATCGATCTAAAACATAAACAAGTTTAGGCCTATGTCTATATTGTTTTTGAACATTACATCCAGTGGATGGAGCATTATGTCTTCTACATAATACATAACCCCACTTTGTATATTGTGTACTCCTTACAAAACAACTCCGTATACCGGTACATCCTAAACCAATACACTATTTTGTGCATAAAAAGCTTGAGCTATGGCGATGGATAAGTTCTCCATGCAGAATTATCACGTTGGCATTGTATATTCATTTCAATCCAATAGAGAGCGAAAGAAAATAGAAGTTCGCCTATATCATGTATGATAAACAAACCAGAGTAGAATAACACCATATCTCACTATATCATTATATATATCTATGTCACAACTTATATCGATTTATATTATTGGCTCGAGTTTCAATCAAAAACAAAAGAGATATATAAATAGAAGTAGTATATACATCTTATTCTATATATCATCTGCTTTGACAGCCAGATTATAATCCATAGACGAGACCAGGCTTTCAAAGAGGTCCGCGTTTTCATAAATGCCTCCTTGAAATGATAACCCGGCTTAAAGCATTCCACGACGCCTCAACAGAATCTTCTATAAAAGTAGCCATTCTCCGTAAAGCGCAGGCTTTCGTTGAGGTCCGCGAGAATGCAGAATCCTATCGAAACTGACAAAAGCTTCCTTTGTATAAACGAAAATAGCTTATTTGTCTGTCTGCTTGGGATACGCTAGACGGACAGTCCCAGCACATTGTTTCAGGGGCAAAGGCGAAGGAGACAGGCAGGCGGGACATCTACTCGAATAACCTCCCCAAAGCCCCGCTATTATATCAATCATTAAAAAAAAATCTACATATGCGTGTTCTGAGGTAAGTTATTAATAAGTTTAATGACACACTTTCTTTATCAGTTAGAGCGGGAGTATGATGATTTTTGTAATAAGTTATAACAGACACAATTCAGTAACAAAAAGTGAAATAGGCTTATATAGGACTATTGCGTGAAATGGACTTCTGTCTCCATTTCGACTTTGAAGTATACAGACCAATGCAGAAAGTGATTGTAAAAATAAACACATATTTGTGCATTTATAGTTAAACAAACAATTATATTTCCAGTTCGGTGTTGTTCGAAGATGCATGTCGAAGTGACGCAGTCAGCCGATCCTTCATCTTTGCGAGCCAAGTTAATGTATTTTTTATAAATGCAGAGAAAGAAAATATGACATGCTTCCACTTAATACTTTCAACTCTACTTAATATACATATACGTGACATGTGTATTATACGTCTAGAGATACCATGTGTTCGGTTGACGCCGATACTTATACTGCAACAGTCTGCAACTAGGCCTACATGTTCTGTTAGAAGTGTAGGATATCACATTAACAGCAAATGTTTCCTCCTTAGCCCTAGGTCATGTCTGGCTTTCTGACAAAATAAAACCATTTAATTCATCGATTCTTAATGAGTGTTTATATATCACAGGCCTGTGGAGCTAAATCACGGTTACTCGAAAATAAGAAGCTATAGGCCTACAGACTTGCGTTTTCCCACCTATATATAATTAATTCATTGCAACAATAAAATGTAATCCATTGCGAACATTATAGATACACTTACAGACTAGACGGATTTCTGAGAAAATTGACTGTTTGCTGCATTTTTGGGGTAAAGGGTGTATAATGACCATTGCCCTTGCGATTTGTTTTTGGAAAGACATGGGTTTGGGTTTCCCGGTAGGCCTATATACGGCAACAATAAAAAGCTGCATCCAGAAATATGCCGTTTCT
Source organism: Tonicella lineata (assembly GCA_034781015.1). Classification (NCBI taxonomy): domain Eukaryota; kingdom Metazoa; phylum Mollusca; class Polyplacophora; order Chitonida; family Mopaliidae; genus Tonicella; species Tonicella lineata. The sequence goes on from JAVFBY010414599.1 coordinate 4,549, forward strand.
GAGGAAGCTCCAATGTATAAAATACGTGCTACATCTCGGACTTTTAACTCCAATGAATAAAATACGTGCTACATCTCGGACTTTTAACTCCAATGAATAAAATACGTGCTACTTCTCGGACTTTCAACTCCAATGAATAAAATACGTGCTACTTGTCGGACTTTCAACTCCAATGAATAAAATACATGTACGTGCTACTTCTCGGGCTTTCAACTCCAATGAATAAAATACGTGCTACTTCTAGAAATTTCATCACTAATGAATAGAATACGTGGTACCTCTCGGACTTTCAACTACGGTACAATGAATATAATGCGTGCTACTTCTCGTAATTTCAACTCCAATAAATAAAATTACCTCTCGGACTCACAACTACAATGGATACAAATGGACTATCCTAACATTATTGACATATAGTAAGTGTTACATCAACAGCAACAGCAAGAACAACAGCAAAAGCGAAAACTAGAGAGTGAGTAAGGTCTAGACCCCGTTCGCCACAGGGTAAAAACATATGTTTTAGGGCTAGTTATCTAGTTCTGAAGGAGCTTTCTTCCTCCCAGCTGCACGGCTACCACTGTCCTGCAGAGGATCAGGCCTTATGGACTGATCGAGTGTCTTGTCAGGTAAAATAAAGAATATACCTTAATGTTTTCTTCTGTTAGACTGGTAGCAAAACACGTTCCCCATTCATATACCGATACTTATATATATATAGGCATATACGACAAAGAGTTTAACATGAGTACCTATAGCTACGCAACATAAATAGATACCTTGATATAAGCTTTATATACATGTAGGCCAATACACTCCTAAAAACATGTCGCACATTAAGATACGCATTACGTCTTAAAGGACCTTGCATATAGTTTCACGGCTAATTATGTATGTATATATATGATGTACCTCGATATTCACCCTTGATAACGAAACAAAAGTCACATATTCTAAGATAACGTCTTAAAAATGTAACCGTCTCCGACTTGTTCCTATATAGGCTAGGATATATCTCGATACTACAACAGCCTTATGTTTCCGATTCAAACCTCATTCAAATCCAGCCATTTAAGTGAGGTTGGTTGTAGGTGTGTGCTTGTCGCTTATATACTCTGCCTTTGCTATATAGAGACAGTCACTGAAGCGCGCAAGTGTCTTCTGTGGAGACATTTGATTAAAACCTTCGCCGGTATATAACCGGCTTGGTCACAAAGAAGCCCCATTTTATCTAGCCTCGGGATAATCCAGTCTATATCCCATTAACTTAAGTTAGGTTAAGTTATGTAACCTAACTTAAGTTAAGGGGATATATACTGGATTATCCCGAGGCTACATTTTATCTAGTGATATGCATCGAAATGACGCAAATTATGCGGTCGTTGTCCGACGAATTACAGTTGTAAGTTTATTAGCATGTAAAACACGAGAGTAACCAATTTATCATTTAATAAAGTCATAAAGAAGCCTCGTTTTATGTTTTGATATTCGGTAAATTGCAGTAAATGAAATTAAGCGGTCGACGTCCGGCGAATTACTGTTGTATGAATGACTACGCTCAGTCTATGTGTTGATAGAACGACATTAGGGCAATGCAATTGTTAACTATCAAATGTAATTCCGCTTAGATTGACATTCTATTATTGCATTTTGACCCTTAAAACTATACACCCTCACACGGTTTTCTAAAGAAAATGCTTTCCTGTCAAGATGGCCCCGTTTGAAAGTAGTGCTCAAATGAAAAAAAAATGAGATGTCGCCTATTTCTCCAAAACTTCTAGTATGCTAAATTACTGGTTACAAAATGACCAATTGGTATGCTGTTCAACCCCATATTGTTTGGGGAAATTGCTACGTATTATATCAGAGTTTGTTCTCAAAGATCTGGGATATATAGCCACGTCTCGCGGGAACAGAATGTGTCACGTGGGGTGTCTCCAATGTGTGTATAAATCTTTGTAAGCCAAAGGTCTCGGGTTCGATCCCCGGGTGGAGGCATGTCTCAATTTTTTTTATTTATAAAAATATTATATAGATATACACGTGTAGTGCAATTTTTCATTTCCATCACAGCACTTGTATTTGAACATCGCTTTTTGTCACGATGAGGAAATTTTCACTTGACATGTCTGCATGTCTTCAAGCTTTTTAAAGTGGTGCTCAAATCCTGATAGTTTTCAGAATTACACCATTGTATTTGACGCCAAGTTTCGAACAACGTCATGCTACACTGAACTCTTCTTATTTTAAATTGTAAAACAACATGTAAAAATATTATGGTGATTTGCGAATAACCCACTTAACGCTTCGCGTCTTGTGTGGTTATCATTTCCACCACTCACTCGAGCAATATTTTGGTATTCACACTTCACTGTGCAATATCCTCTAAAAATAATGGTCAGATAAGCCTTCAATATTACTTTTTCTTTTTATTTTCTTGTTGTTTGGAAGCTCTAACGTTTGACAAACAAATCCAACACCGCTGATAGAGAAAGTCTTGCAAGCGATATTTACCAAGACTCACCGTTTGTTAGAAGGCGAGTTCCAGTTTCTTGGACTAATGTTCATTACGACTCTCCCCCCATTAGAGCCAGCCTAATCTAATTACTGGTTTCCAGCTGACTTGAATTCGATATTTTTGTCAATACCGCTCGGCAGTGTTGTTTTTCTTGTAGGCTACATTTAAGCTGATTTTTGCCTACTGTCTATCAAAGTTTTGTCAAGGTGTATAGCTAATCTCAACTACAAGTATTGGGCACTTATTACGCCGTACTCAAGACTATTTCACTCATAAAAACGTATATTAGTCAGCCCAATAGGAGAAGGCAGGTGGGAAACCACCCTCGCGCGTAATGGAACTATAGGTAGCAAATAATGGCAAAGAAACAAGACTCGCAAGCACGAGGTGGTCGTTGGGAGCTTTCCGATGCCCTGGTGCTCTTGGAGGTAAATGACATCAGGAAAACGGATGCGTTGTGGTCATGATTTTGTCCTGTCCTAGTCTTCGTTCTTGCCGACGACGTCAAGGGTGTTTTCCTGCACCCTTTGAACTGGTACGCCGTCTTATAGCTACACCTCAATCAATCAATGAACCAATCAATCAAAACAAGACGCAGGTCGGGTAGGACTGCGTGATAACAGGAATGTTGGATGTACAGTGCAATGAATTTGGGGAAAACGGAGGCATGCAGGTCTTCGCCTTTTTTAAGCCAAAATGACACGCAATGGTGATGCGCGCAATGTAATATTAATGGTTCAATTAGAGATAACAGAAGGTAGATGATTTAATCTATACTTAATTAACACAATAAAGACAGAGGATGTACATTCCATTCGTTAGCATAGATGTGTCAGTCATGCCAGCCAAAGGTCTCGACTTCGATCCCCAGTGGAGGCACGCAAATGTTTACGGTACATTTATAATAGATTTAAGAAATGTGTAGAAAGAAATGCTTCGATGCATCAGGGGTTCAAAGTTACCCGGGGTGTAATCATATAATTTAGTAATATGTATTTTATCAAACTTTTGTCACTCTGGTTGGGTTGACTATCTTCAATACAACATAGGCCTACAACTCCTCATCTTCCCTAGGCAATTATTTCGATCAATAGCTCTTAGGAGCTAATGTTTTTGTTGTAAAATGTCATCGTCTATAAATAAACTTTACTTGAACTTGAACTTGAACAAACTTTTAAGTGATGAAGACACAAATCAGCTTCAGAAGTGTTCGCTACTCCTTAAGTATGAATGTGATTCAGATAACACGAATTAGTAATAAATGAAAATTAATTGATTCATTGATTGATTGGGGTTTAACGATGTGCTCAGGGGTGTTTCACCTGTATGACGGTGTGCCAGCCCAATGGGTAAAGGAAACCACCCTTGACATCGATTACTGGCAACATACAAGACGAGACAGGACAAGGACAGAAAAAAACACACAAACAATTTTGCTCCCTAATGGCCCTTAACTCAAACAGAACTGGGACATCTGGAAGCTACCACCCAACCACCCACCGGAGCGTCGGCGAGAGTAAATAAAGGCAACACAACAGAAATGTGAAGGGCTATAAGAATACTCAGCACGTTGAAAACTTACTGTTCCTTTTTTGAGTCGTCAATATGTTCACTGTTCAAAACAAAATGAGGCCCCGAGGGGGGAATTAAAACTTACTATCAATAATTCCATGAAGACGTAAAGCAGCAAACAACGGCTCATAGATGTTAGTTTCTTCTCTCTCTAATAATGAACAGACTTTGGAAAACCTGATAGAGTAAGAATAAATTTATTTTATTATAACATTTCAAACACACATGCAAAAAAAGATATTAATATACATGTATGTTGTCTTTTTTTATTCAATTTATTTAATTTAATGTGTTTCATTAATCATTTTAATAAATATGACCAGTTTCCACTGCCAGTGTTTTTGGTAAAATTATCTACAGCAGTGTTTCAGTTAGCCAATCCACTTCTTTGTTAGAAATACTTAAGCAATCATACTCTTACAGTCGGGATAGCTATTTAATTTGCTTGCTTCATTGTAATGTTATGCCATACTCAAGGATATTTTACTAATGTGACGGTGGGTCAGCCCAAATGGGTGACAAAAAACACCTTGACATCGTCGGCAACAGAGAAAGAATGGACAAGGACAGAATGAAAACAGGATACCCAAACAAAACAACTTCCTGATGCCTCTTTATAACATATGTACATGTAGCTCTGAGAGCACAAGGCCACCAGGACTTCAGTTAATGACAGATGCAACAAAATCAAATAATAACAAGCACCAGTCGGAGCCATGTCCCTCGCCATAAGGTATTCACTTTTATTGTAAATCTGGCTTCCCCCCAACATCCTCTTGATGTTTTTAAGTTAAACGTGTTCACAAGACAAACGAAAGAATATCCAATAAAAACGTAAGTTTGAAGTCACATGGTGAATTTGTTTTAATAAAGTTGCTGTGTTCACAAGACCTATATGAGACTATCCCATAAGAGCTGTAATGGCGGCCATATTGTTGCCACCAATATGGCGGAATGCAATTCCATTTTGTTGTTAAGTTATTGCGTTCACAAGCTTAAGATGACAATATCCCATAAAAACTATAATGGCGGCCATATTGTTGCCACAAATTTCGCGAAATGAAATCCCAACCATAGCCTAAACAGGAGAAAGCTACATACAAAGTTTGAACTTAATCAGACATTTTGTTTTCAAGTTATCGCGTTCACAAGCTATAGATGAGAATATCCCATAAAAACTGTAATGGTGGCCATTTTGTTCCCACGAATTTCACTGCATGCAATCCCAACCGTAGTCTAAACAGGAGGAAGCTACAAAGTGACAATTTGTTTTCAAGTTATCGTGTTCTCAAACTGTGTCTCTTTAATTTACTAGAAGTAACAATGAGGGATGCCCATTTCTAAAACAATGCTCTGTATTAAATACACTTCAACATAAATCCAGATGCATAACTAAAAAAATATATTTAGTGCTTTATTATTGTTTGAAGTTTCGTCAAAAGTGGTTAAAAAAATGAAGGTGTGGTGGAAAAAATGAAGGCGCTACCCAGTGATTACAGGAAAAGATAAAAACAGACTGTGAGACAGACGCAGACCATACAATAACACATCCTGTTCCCGGCATAAAAAAATCGGCTATTTTTACAGTGTTATATTCATGGGAGACAACTCTATGTTCAGAACATAGTTATCTGAGTTGTCTCCCTTTAGCTATGCAAGCTCTGCGGTACACTGTTCAAAAAAGTATTTCACAAAGTCCGTGGCAGGCATAACTTTTTAGGTGAATCTTTTGAAATGCAATCCCATCCGCAGTCTTAACAGAAGAAGGCTACATTTAATGTTTGAAGTTTATTGATGAATTTCAATTAAAGTTGTCGTGTTGACAAGCTTTGCACAAGACGACGGACATTTGGACAGACAGACATCCAGAGAGACGGGCGGATGGCTAACAATTCCAAGTCCCCTCCCAGAAGAGTGGCGATAAATAAATCGTTAGAGTAAATAGCATATAATTACCCATTGAAATATGTGAGAATTGTACTGTGACATGGCATTAGCTGTATATCCGGGTTTAGTTGAAGGAACAGCCAGTCACATAGCATATTATACAGGCTGTGTTCATTAAATGTAAATAACCTGCAAAACAAAGAGATATCAACTTACATGTACATATATACTTATATTACGTCATATTCCCTGATAAAAACTTCTGATTATTGATTTTTACCCTGTGGGGAATGGCGTCTGGAAATTACTTAATCTCTTGTTGGCGATTTTGTTTCTGTTACTTTTTGTTGTTGATGTAACACTAATTAAACCAACTGTTTCTCTGTTGATAATGTAAGGATTGTTCTGAAAATTGAGTAGTATATACATGTACCTGATAGTAATACACAAGTCATAACAGAGCCGGAATTTTCAATTTTTCCTTCTTGTTCTTGTTGTTGATGCAATACTAACTAATTGGGTTATTTTCCTGTCAATAATGTTAGGATTGTTCTAAAAATTGGGTAGTATATACCTGATAGTAATACGCAAGTCATAACAGAGCCGAAATTTAATTTCCCATAGTTTTCTCAAAATGGGAGTTTATAAATGGACATAGCCCAAATGTCAAGGCTTTGAGGTTTGTGTTAATAATACTTGCTTCAAAACCTGCAGCCACTGGATTCGTATTTGTTTATACATGGCGTTGCACACACCCCAAATGTCAAGGTGTTGAGGCATGTTAATTAATACATGCCTCAACACCTTGAAATTTGTGCCTGTACCTGCAGAATTCATATTTGCTGCAGGCCAAGAATATGGACATGGAAATTCTGGAAAAAACTCACTGGTAATATCCTGTGAGACATTATTAAAAAGCATAATTTTAAAAGCCTATCCTGTCATACAAAAAACCACTATTTCACTAGGGTTAAGAGTATTAGGTTTACTTGAAAATATTGCCTTGGTTTTGTCTACTGCTGACAAGCGAACAAGTGGTTAAATAATATTACACTTTGCATAATCTAGGACTACATATATTACAAATCTTAATAATTGATATTAATAAAAAAAATGACATTTTTCAATATTATCAGGCCCTGCATTGTGTACATCTGTCATGCATAAATAATTCAAAATTTCAAAAGCCTGTAATAATCCACTTAAACTTGTAGGTATATACTGTTTTATTGCTTATCACCTGTTAGATTTGATGACTTTCTGTAGAACTTCATAGGAGAGCTGACGCAGCTGTATGTGATTGGCAAGCTGGGGGGAAAAACGAAGAAAAACAAGCAATAAGATATTTCATACAAACTTTACCAGACAACCATATATACATGTTTTTCGGCAAAGAACAACAAATAGTACATTACATATCATTATGTAGTATTATGCATACAAACAGATACTTAGGCCATAAAAAGTTAATATCTTGTTTCTCCAGTACTGTACTGCCGCATGCTTGTGCCTTTCCCTGTCTCCCATAAATTTAATTTTAATGTACATGTTGATAAAAAAATGACCAAGACGATGGGTTGATACATTTTTCATCAGATAGATGGAGGCTGCCAAATTCAACTTATTATAACATATTAAAATAAGATATGAAAGTAATACATCTGCGTGACCTCAAAATATTCAATACTTACCCTTTTCAATGAGAAAATACTTGAATATTGTGGGTTTAAGTTTTTTTAAGAAATCAACTACAATCTAACAACCTGTAAATATGGTTATATAATATAGACAGCGTCATGCCACAAGAAATTCTTCCAGCACAGCCTAGGCGGAATTGATTTTCATGGTTGTTTGTTTATGTGAGCTGCGATGTCACAAATTCATATACATTGTTGCAACAAAGTTTACTTTCAGCAGCAACTTGTTTCCGTGATGTCAACAATAAGATTGTGTTAATACATTTTATACATCCATTTTGTTGAATCTTTACCCGCAGCTGACTTTTCAAAGGGACTATATTGTGTCAAGGACAGTTACAGCTTATGATCAGGCTGAAATGCAAGGTCATGGGTCAGTCAAGTTCAAGGCTGTAGGCTTTGTAATTTCAAAATGTAATAACTAAAATAATAAAAAATCTAACTGTAGTGAAATATCAATTTGATTCCTGATATTTCCATTATAAAATAAATAATAACAAGGCATCTCAAAAGATATGAATCCCTTTGAAGCATTTTGGACTACGTGCATTGTGTATTAAAAAGGCTACATGTTTAGAACAAAAAAGTAGCTATAATATTGACCCAGTAACCCTGAAATAAGCATGTGGGTGAAGCAAGAGTGGTGACAAACCTTTTCTAAAAATAGCCAAAATGACCTTGACCATATGAACCTGAAATTAGAACTTGTCCAAGAGATTTAATCAATAAGCATGTGTGTGAAGTTTCAAAATAATTCATTAATAAATAAAGCTTCTAGAGTGATGACAAACGTTTTTAAAAAATAGCTAAAATGACATTGACCTTGACCTTACAGCCTGAAATTCGAACTTGTCCAAGAGATTAACTCAATAAGCATGTGTGTGAAGTTTCCAAAAAATTCATTAATAAATAAAGCCACTAGAGTGATGGCAAACTTTTTCTATAAATAGCCAAAATGATCTTGACCTTGACCCTACGACCCTAAAATCCGAACTTGTTCAAGAGATTTACTCAATAAGCATGTGTGTGGGATTTTTAAAAAATTCACCAATAAATAAAGCAGCTAGAGTGATGACAAACTCACCATTACATACGTACAACGTACATATATACGTACGTAGGTACATGTACCCGGCTTTTTACACAATGTCAAGTGAAACAATTAATAATTCTGTGATTCTTTTAAACTTTTTTTTTCCTCAGATGTGCCAATATAATGCTTGCCAACTTGAACTACAAAACTGTCTGTCCCTATCATTATGTGGCATCAAAGGTTTGTTAAATAAATTATCATAAATATAACCATTATCACCTCTGTTAAATTTTAAGGCCTTAAAGTAGAGCTGAAAGAAATATTTGAATATATCCTTAAATACTAATTTACCAACTATTCAGATAGTAAAATTGATATTCAAATTTTCAAAACTTTCAAAAGTATCAATACATTGTTTTGGTCATGGAAATAATCATTATTCAACATAAATACATGTATATCTTAGATTCAGTTTTGATGGCAATGTTCATCTAATATGTAGCAAACTTATGTTTTTCTTAGCACTTGACGGAAATTGGCCTCTATGTATTACACTGATGCTTCAAATTTAAAGAATAAGACAGATGTCTAAAAAATTAATATTTGAATAGTTTAATTAGATTTTGGTCAACTTTTATAATCCCTCCAGTAATTGATATGTCGGCCACATTCAAACAAATCAATATACAATTCAATATACCTTTTTGAAGATCGTTAAATTTGTACTACTGTAATGAGGAAGTTCTTTAAGTTGTCTGGGAAACAGGAAAAATAGACAAATAGACATTTATTTTTTAAGGAGGGCTTTAGTTTCTCAGTTCTTTGACTTGCCATTGAGCTTTGATTATGACAATTGACAAAGAAGTATATATACTGTATCTACATGTAGGTTTCATACAAAACTATTATCTGTTTTTTTCCTCCATAGTTAAATGAGGACAAAGTGACAGAAGCCTGTGAAAGATGGTTAGAGGTTAATCTAATTCCTAAGGTATGTATATATATTTATCCCCTCGCAACAGAGTGAAGAAAGGGATATAGGGTTCGGGTTTACATAGCCCAGCGTAGCTGTCTTGGAGTATTCTGTACAGGAAAATATGTAAACAAAAGCATTGTAACACACAATCTTATTGTCGACGTCACGGAAACAAGTTGCGGCTGAAAGTAAACTTTGTTGCAACAAGTACAATCTTACTACGGACCAGGAATCCCGCATTGGTCACATTAGCACTTATTAGTACTAATTAGTCTTAATCAGCACGAATTAGGCTTAATTAGTACCAATTAGTCTTAATTAGCACTAACTAGT
>JAVFBY010414710.1:0-14560 GCA_034781015.1 Tonicella lineata
AACGTAGTAGAGAGTGTTTTACATGAATACCTGGTCAGCAGGGCATATACCTACAACGGGGTCATGGTTTTTCTTGCCAATCGCTATAAGCCAGGGTTATTACATAAAAGGCATAACAGTCGAATCATTCAAAATATACTACTTTTGAATGTCTAATAACGGGCTTACTATATATATTGCGTAGACAAATTCAACCCGTTTTAGAGCCCATGGTCATCAATCGCAAGCATTTTAGCATTTTAAGCATTTCATATCTTTAGACGGCGTTGTTCAACATGTACAGACCTGGATGAATGTAGTTATGAGTGGATCAGATTGGCGTTTACAGAATAACAAAACCAGATCAAATTCGCATCTTACCTTTACACTTGAGAAGCTGTATTAGATCTGCATGGCCGTTAGACTTTGCCAGTGATAACGGAGTTTCAGTTTTATTGTTTCGCATATCTGTGTCGGCTTGACCCTAGCGAAAGAAAAATATGGTGTTAGGAATTTAATAAATTTTTGGACACTTGTCTATACAATTAAACACAGGAGTGAGCTGGTTTTATAACTTTGGGTTTAAACTATATCGGAGCAATAATTTAGAAATCCATCCCTTTTGAAAATACAGAAATGTGATAACATAAAAGAACTACAAATACTGAGGGTGGAACAGATATAAAAAGATTGCCGAAAAGATACAATATGAGTTATGTACCAGAAAGGTCCCATCTGAGTTACTTTTAGGAGGCGAATATAAATCTGAATTGATAAACTTATAGCGTGTAACTTTGGTATACTTTCGATTATTTTCCTATCGTAGATAAGTGCAAACAAAATATTACAAATTGTGATTACACACATTCCCTTGATGCCCGTTAACGATTTGTGAATTTGTGAGAACAAAATCATTCTTAAATGTTACAAAAATGATTTCTAGTAACACAATTTATATTAATGCGCACGATTTCAAGATGGTGCAATATAAGGTAGGACATCACTCTTGAAAAACCCTTAATGTAAAACATAAGTTTGATAATTTTGGGGGGAATGTTATTTTTTTAGTAGTTTCAAATACCGCTAGGCTCAACCTTGTTTTAGGGTCCATAGTTTTCTTTTTATGCAATAAGACTCCCAATTCAACGAAAAACTTATACTCCCATCACACCAGAGCTACGCCTGTACGTCTATGAAGACCACACGGCATTCTCAAAATGCCTACAATTTTCGATGAGCGTGGCGAAGTCATTTTAGGAAATACTACGCTCATGCCAGGTCCTTACCACGTACATAACACGCTCTCACGCTGTTCCCGTGCGTTTGAGACCATGGTCGACACACAATTGAGGGGTTGAGGATTTTGATTCAGTATTTATAGTCAAAATTCTCAGAACGCGACAAACGCATTGTGAACCTGGTATGGGCGTTGCGGAGATATGGTAAGACCTGATATGACCTACAAGTAGTAACAACGTACTGCGGTCTTCTACAACGTGGCGTGGACATATTATGGTCATAAGAGGAGCGTGGAGATGTCGTAGTGAAAACTGCCTTGACGTAGCAATATCGTTGTGGTAATGCAGTGACAAGCCACTATAGACGTAGTGATACTGCGCTACTTGCCGTCTCTGCTAAGCTCTCACTAGTTTCTTCCTGTGTGCTGGTTTTATACGTACCCGCTGCGTAAGTTTTGAGCATTTTTAAAAAATTCTCCATGTCCCCCCACGCTCATCCAGACCGCACCACACCCTTATAAGTTCCCATTGCACTCGTATCAGGATCTTTAAGTTCTTACCACTTTCTCAGGCGGCATTTTGGACGCAGTACGAGCGTAGCTCTGGTGTGATGTGATTAAGCATGCTATAAAGCGTGGTTTCCGAAGAAACCCGCTTGTTATTTAACTTTTTCTCCCTTTTAAGGTAAATTGAGAGTGATAGTAAATAATGTTAGTTTATAAGAGACAAGGTTTGGAATGGACAATGGTACGAAATGGTCATAGATTTAAAGATTTCATTTCATTTTATTATCCAGAAGTATGTTTAAATACAATAAAACATCAACATATTATAAACTTGTCATGTGGTTATTAAATATACATGTATGAGTCAAGGTACTATCTGGAGGGAACAGATACCCTAGTAGGGTTTGTATTATCCCTTGTAGATAGGTGACAGATTCATGACATTAGATTGAATTGTCAACTATTGTGTATTATTTACCAACATGCATATGCGTATGATAGAACATGATATGCGGCAAGTGGAAGTCTCACCCGTTGTTCAGATTCCTTCTAATAGATACTCTTTTGTTTTTGATTTAAAGAGAGAAGTCAAATTATACTGCTTCAGATAGCTTGGTAATTTATTCCATTCAATTGGCCCGGATACCTTACAAGTTCGAAGAGAAAAGTTTGTGCTATGGAAAGGGCGATACAAGTTATTTGTCGCTGCTTCAGCATGTCTAGTAAAGTATATTCTAAAAGATGGAGGTAGAATGTCAGGATGAGGAATGAATTTGTGAGTCAGATGAATGATTTGGTATATATTAATTTGAGCTAAAGGCAATATCTTATTTTGGACAAAGAGAGGAGTGGTGTGTTCGTATATAATGATGTGATCATTCGAATGGCACGTTTTTGGAGTCGGATTAAGGGAAGAAGATGAGATTGAAACGTATTCCCCCATATAGCGTTACAGTATATAAGATATGGATAGATTAGAGAATAATAGAGAATATAGAGTGTTTTTTTGTTCAACAGATGTTTTATGTGAGTAATTAACCCTAAATTTCTCGAATTTTTTTTGCATATTAGGTTAATATGAGTTGTCCAGTTAAGTTTGTTATTAAGTGTTATGCCAAGAAATGTAAATGAGTTAACTTCTTCGATGTCGTTGTTTGACAGATGAAGTTGTAGGGAGTTAATTATGCTTTTGTTTGTATTTTTTCCTGGTCTTATGAATAAATATTTAGTTTTCTTTATGTTAAGTGAAAGTTTATTACAACATAGCCATTTGTATAATTTTGCAAGTTCTTCATTAAATGTATTAAATAAATTCGTTGGATCATTGTCTGCCAGACAAGCACTCGTATCATCAGCGAAGAGAAGTATGTCAAGAATGGTAGTGCTGTTACAGATATCGTTTATATAAATTAAAAATAAAACAGGTCCGAGGATAGATCCCTGAGGGACTCCTGTTTTCAATAGTTCAAACGGAGAATGGCATCCGTTTAGTGCAGTGGAGTGTTTTCTGTTATTTAGATAACTACAGAACCATTCAAGTGTCTTACCACGAAATCCGTAGTATTCTAGTTTAGCTAGTAGGATGTTGTGGTCTACGCTTTTGCAAGATCAAGGAATAAAGTAATACTGTATTGACTTGACTCTGTCGTTGCTATAAGCTAATCATATAGTTGTATTACAGCATGGACAGAAGAGTGATGTGATCGAAAACCATATTGAGAAGGTTTAAGCAGTTGTTAGTTTCTAAAAAAATGAAAGGTCCTGTTAGCTACAATTTTTTCAAAGATTTTGCTGAAGCATGGTAGAACTGAAATTGGCCTGTAATTTTGAATTCCTCAGTTTTACCTGATTTATAGACTGGAGTGATTTTTGCAAGTTTGAGTTTATCTGGAAAGATGCCAGTGTCAAAAGATAAATAAATAATGTAAACAAGAGGAGATAATATTGATTTTGCCGCTAGTTTTATAATAGTTGAAGGAATTTCGTCAAGACCAGGGGCGCCGTTTTTTAATCCAAGAATCATTTCTAGTATGTCTTGTTCAGGACATGGTTCAAGATTGAACGTTTCAGCAACATCTGCATTAAGGTATGATCTAAAACTAGCTGATTGTGTTGGAATGGATGATGCTAGTTCTGAAGGTATACTATTGAAGTATGTGTTAAAGTTATCAAAAATTTTGAATTGGTCTGTTATAAGTTCATTGTTGTCTTAAAATGATTTTGGGGCTGGAATTCGTTTTTTATTTTGTAAGAGGTTATTTATAACTTTCCAAGTTTTTTTAATGTCGTTGTTTACGGATATAAATTTGTCATCGAAATATTTCTTCCTTGTAATGCGTAATATGTGATTCAGTTTATTTCTGTGTTTTCTGTATTTAGAGCTAATAACTAGACAATTGTGTTTAAGGTGTTGTTTATATGGTCTATTTTTTTCTTCAATTGATTCTTTTATAGCCGGGGTGACCCAAGGCTTACTTTTTCAAATTTGTGGATCTTTTGGTTAATAGAGGAAAACTAGCAATGTAAATAGATTCAAATGTTTCTGAGAATAAATTGTAAGCTTTATCAGCATCAACATAATGAAATATGTGTCACTATTATCTGTTTATCAGAACCAAAAAGGTACATTTTTTCCATCTTTATTTCGTTCTGAACAGGTTCTTTAGAATTTATTTTAAAAAAGTTATGAGGTGGTTTTCACCAAAATCCATAAATGAAACGGGATTTTTCCATATGATTCAATCCGACTGATAAACTGGTTCATGTTCTGTATACTGAATAAATAAAACAAATAAAAAACAATTCATACTCCTTCCTGTCTGGTCAAAGATGTCATCCGTATATTTTCAGCGTGTATTAGGGATTTGACACGCATCAATGGAAGTATTGGGGACAAAGCCATGTACAAACACAGACGTTACATGGCCTGTCAGTTCCCCTCTTCACCGACTGTGACATGACCGTTATATTTGTTTCATTTTGTTTGAACCGTGTTAAACTCATTCCGGGTATTTCACCCACATGACGACTTTCTATTGTTGTTGTTTGGTGAAAAACCACGAGAACAATAAAACTCGTATTAGACACAGCAAGTGAATTGACACACTAACGGTAGGATATAATTTTGTTTGCCACAATCGTGTATTTTGCTCTCAAAGGAAACATCTATGCGTATTGTTTGAATTTGGTCAAAACATCACTTAAAACCCTTTAGTGCCTGAGGTATGTTCCACATATATGCTGCTTATACAGTTACGTTTATCAATAAATCAAGTTTTTTTGTAACAATTTTAGCCTGGATCAAAATCCCTAAAATATACACATACGTGTACATTAGGCATTTGTAAATACATAATATATTACAACCCGATACCTTTGATAATCAACTTAGCTAAAATATCTGTATATGAAAATATAAAGAAATAACAGTAATTCATTAATATAAATTTGTATACGGGATATTGCCTGTAGAAGATGTATTTCCTTGTTTTTTCTGAAAAAATACCTGTACTGACATGAGTAAACTGTGCTGTAAATACCTGATGTCCACATATGTGTACACTATTTACGTACTACAACAACCTATTGTACACAAATGTGACCACTTTTAACAACATCGAATTTATAAACAAATCAACTGATTTGTGTATTTGATTTGTATTTTGGTTAGTTTCCAAAGTTATAAAACTTGTTTGGAACACCCACAAAATTATTGTTTAGGCAATGCATTGTTGAAAAGAGAGGAGATACCAAGGACAAATCTTGAGCCATGATTGCAGTCATTTTAGAAATACTGATGGCTCCCCCTGGTGCTATTTCATGATATAATTTTAATTAGAGCCGAAAGAAATGTTCGAATATAATTTATTTGAGAATACTAATTAATTAACTATTGCGATAGTAAAATTGATATTCGTTGTTCAAAATTCCAGAAGGGTTGCCACATTACGGAGATACTATCAAAATATTGCTTTGGTAAAGGAAACAGTTATTGTTCAACATAGATATATTCATTTTGTTGACATTGTTCATTAAATATAGTAAATTTTTGTTTTCTTATTGACGAAACTTGGCCTCTAATTAACATAAACTAATGCTGCAAATCTACGTATTAGGCAAATGTCTTAAAAACGAATATTCCAATAATATTCAAATAACATAAACTCATATACAAATATCAAAATCTACTATTCTTTTCAGTTCTAATTTCAATCCATTTTTGTGACCAGGAGGTATTTTTTAGTATAACAACATTTATTTCGAACAAAACTAATACTGAGTTTCTTAGAAAAGAAAAAACAAGGAGGAAAGCTCTTCAGAGACTTGCGGCGACTAAAACCTTTCTCTAGGAGGCCTCCAACTACTAGAGTTTTAACATTGTCACCACCCCGACGACCAACCCGACCACCATAACGTCAAGCTCTCATAGACCTGCTAGGCTTCGCCGCAGGTAAAATTGTAACACGTGTGAATAGGCACTAAAGAGATAAACCCCTAAACATATGGATAGTTTGCAAGGTTTCATCCCCCTAATGATTGAATAAATACACGACGTGATTCGATGTCATGAATAGGTGCATAAATTAAAGCCTTTTCTAGTATTCTTCTACTATTGATGAAGTAGTTCCTCTGAGTTCACCGAGTGAAAATGTAAAAGAAAAAATGTATCGAACAATGACATATACTTTCAAAGAAAGAGGGATATTTAGGCATCGAAATAAGCATAGCATCAATATTCCTTTTTTCATTGCATTTTTAAGCCAATGGTCATCAAAACAGAGTCATGTCTAAGTTTCAACATGCAAACACACAGAGGGGCTGAATAATTAATTCATTAAAAATCAATCAAAGCGTTTGACTACAAATCATCTAGTCTTACATTTCACAAGGTACCGGTAGTATAAGTCCAGTAAAAATGAATGTGCACCCTACCAACCTACCAAGTCTTTATGTCTGAATAACACCCAGTCACCTCCCTGCTGAAGGTCTACTGTTGAATTTTAACGGGTGCAGAAAAGCTAGTGGAAATTTATGGTGGTTCTTAACCTGTATATTTGCTGACTCACAAGCGCTACAACATTTTTGACGCCGACGTTAAAGCACAAGTCCAGCGTTTTTCAACCGAAACTTATTATTTTAACCATTTATTTTATAAGGCATTAAAGCATGTCACATTGGGAACTGATAAAGCATAACCGTTTGTTAATTTAAAAAGTAGAAGTGACGTCAAAATCCCCGATAAACCAGGCCTCTTCTATACCCGTCTAGTCGTGAATGCATCTCTGCACAGTTTAGCTTTGATGTGTTGCCGCTGTTTGGCTGTAGATGTAAACGGATACACTGAAAGAGGTACAGTCCGGTACATGAACCTCATTAGATTGTCAGTTTACAGGAAAATACAGTTGAAAAAGGTTAACTTTTACAAAAAACAATATTTCTACCAACAGATAACCACATTTCATCCGACTTCGTTAGGATTTATTAACATAGCCTATACCGCCCATGTTTAATATAGGAAATCTGCCCCCCTTGGAGGGGTAATGACGACGTCATTTCGCAAAAGGGGCGTTACTTTGATGTCGTAACGTCATAACTCAAAAGCCCCGTATATTCAACGTATGTTAGTCGGGGATTCCCCTGGGACTCCTCTGGGGGCTGTTCCATTCGACCCCTTTTGACCACTGGCTTTCTCCAGTGGCGCCACTGTATCCACTGAAACGAACGTTGTATGTAAGCTCCGTTCCATTGGAACGTCGCAAGGCTTCCTCCAGTGGCGCCACAGGGAGAAAAGGGGTCCAGTGGAACCTAGACCTGGATTATTAACGCCCATGTTTACCACATATTCCTGCTATCTGTTTTTTCATTGGATAATTTAAACGGTGACCTTTCTTGACACGTAAATGCTACAAAGGGAGATAATATTGGACCCTGTCGTCGCGTAATGCATTCGAAAGTGACGCAATGTTATAACGTCACGGACGTTTTTCCTCTGACGTCATTACTATAGGCCCGTTCAGACGGCCACAATTGAAACAGGATTAAAGTTAATCCGGATCACTTTCAGACTGCATGGACCGTTCAGACGACCACTGTTAAAAGTGGCTCGAATCCCGATTAGAAATGTGTCCGTTCACACGGCCAAAGTTGATCCGGATTAGTTTAGCAACGTCATTGTGACCCCTCCTTACGAGGTCATCGCGCTTGCGTTATGCGCATATCCGTAGCGAAAATGGCGGCGAATACAAACCGTCTGCTTTATCGATTTCTTTCACGGCGACCTGAAAGAAATCGCCAACCGTCTAGGTTAATGGAGCAAAGGCGAAACCGAATGGCACATTTTTATGCTGCTCAACGACAGCAGAGGGTTTATTTTCTGCATATGCTGTTTTTTTTACTAACCTCGTCCATAACGACCGAAAGACAGGTTTGGTCATTCGACCACCCCCATCAATTTTGGGAAAATGCCTACAGGTAAGTCTCTGAGCAGTATTCTTCGTTCAGTAATTTATATTGTCAGGTTATTTACAAGTATAATAAAACTTGTCCTGTGATATATAGGCAAGTACATGTAGCCCAGTACCTGGTCCAGTTTGCTGGGCTAGTGCCAGGGACAGGGTAGGCCTACATGACACCTAGTGCAAGAAAAGCACTTTATGATCATCGTTTTTTAATAATTCTGACATATATCCGATACATATCAGAATTGTTAAAAAACGATTATAAAGTGCTTTTCTTGCACTAGTGCAGTGGTGGGTGGCAGGTACTTCAGGGGTTGAAAATAATGGGGTTTTACTAGCCCTGTTAACATGACGTAGATGTGTCCCCCCGTCATGTTAAAAGTGCTAGGGGTGTAAAATAAATAGCTTATAAATCAGCCCTGTCACATTTTGTTGTTGGCGTCAGGTTTGCCAGTTGAATGTCAAAATGAATAAATAAAAAGCAAACATAGGCCCTACATAACCCAACATTCGAGCTAGGGTTTTACTAGCATTTTGGATTGGCCCCTTAAAATTCTTTAACTTTACTTATGACAATGGCTGAATGGTAGATGAACAACTTTCATCTTCGATGTAAAAAAAATATATATCCCTGGCTGTACATCGAAGCCAGGCATATGGATTAATAATAATAACCCTCAATCGGCCTGAGTTTCAGGACTAGCTGAATGGGTGATTCAATGCTACAACAACATTGCTTAGGGGCCCAATTTGAAATACTTTTGCCTATTGGGAACTACATTTTAGAGTAATATTTCGACCCCTGTAGTTTAGCTGCATGTAAGTTACCACCCTTCATCTAAAAGTTTTGGGGCTTCGAGACATTGGGGCCTATGCTATCAATTGATAAAAACTTTCGCCGGTATATATTTCCAAAAATTTAAGGGGGTTTCCAGCCTTGAAAATATTGTATGAAACCGAAGGTTATACGTTGGGCTATACTACAACAGTAGAGAAAACTTGGTTTAATTTGTTTCAGTCGTGTTTTGGCCTAAATTCTGAGGTATAGCATCTAACTTAAGTTACTTGTAAAGTTGTAGGATGCATGCATTTAATTTAAAAGTATTTTTATTGTACCATTGCAACATTTATGTGTTAACTGTAGTAACTTTTGCTTTTTCATCTTTTATATTAAGACACTATGATGATTTCCAATTTTTGCAAAATCTCCGAATGACCAGAACCACATTTGATTATCTGTGTCGACTTCTCAAGGATGATTTACAGAAGCAAGAGACAAATATGAGACTCCCTATATGTGTTGAACGACAGGTTTGTGTACTATCACACTGTTCAAGTCATTATTAAATACATGTCTAAAACTCTAAATTAATATTTGTGAAATAGTTTAAAAAATAGATTTAAGTGTGTAAATACAATCAATATTGTTGGAGTGAGTGATGAAAGACATAGCTGATGAGACGCAAAGTGTTGAGTGAGTTATCACTTGTCACCATTCATGTGTCCAATAATATGGTACCGGTTTTCACATTTCTGTAGGCCGATAATATTTTTGACTTAATAGTAAATACCATTACTCTCCCCAGCTTATATTAAAGTGTTCAAAAAGTAACTGAGTCTTTTTTGCGAGTTTACACACTTATTATATTTTCACATACAATTTTAATTATGGTATATAAATACAGTGTTGAATGTAATCTGCAACATGAGAGTAAATGTGAATTATAAAATAAATAACATAAAATATCAAAAGAAGCAATGAGTAGAAGTTATTAATAATGTAGTAACATGCAAACTTCTGTGAATAGTAATTATAACAAGTTAATATGATAAATTTATAATTCTGCATATAGACATATAAATAACATATCAATATACATGTCAACAAGATTGATTTAATTTCTGTTCAGTTTAAACTGTTGTAAACAGTAATTATAGTATAAGCTTACAGTTACATAAACTTGTAGAGAAACAATTAAGAACAGACAAGAATGAAATATTTATTTTATGTACACAAACATCTATATTGAACACATTTTATAAGTTTGTATGTGTTTGTTTTTCCCTACTGGCTAGAAAAAAAACAACAACCAACACAACAATTTATTTATTACAAATATAGCCTTGGAAT
Organism: Tonicella lineata; assembly: GCA_034781015.1. Classification (NCBI taxonomy): domain Eukaryota; kingdom Metazoa; phylum Mollusca; class Polyplacophora; order Chitonida; family Mopaliidae; genus Tonicella; species Tonicella lineata. The sequence goes on from JAVFBY010414710.1 coordinate 10,313, forward strand.
TTGGATTTTGAAGACAAATAATGTTTTCCTGTAGGGCATAAAAGTTGTCATGATATTGTTAAAATAGAATAGAAAATAGAGTATGCTGACCCACCACCCTGCATGCACTCTTCTGAAGATAATATTGACATAGTTTATACCTAGCAACAATGAACAACTTGGCAGTTGTGATACCCCACCCAATATAAAAAGAGGATTGATGGAGTAATTGTGAAATTTGGATATTAAAATCCAACATTAACTTTTTCTGTCTCTTCTTGGGTGATAATACAGGTGGAATACTAAGTGTTTGTATAATGCATGTATTCGAACTGGGGGACTAGGAGCTACTTATGTTTCTTAACTTTGGAATCAATGTAACTCAATAAGAGAAAATTTTCAATAGTTCATCAACTTTTGTTATATCAGGCTCACTGCATGTACTTATATTTATTGCAAATCTTGTTCAATGTTGTAATATAATTAACAATTTAATTTATTTAATTGTTTATTTAATTTATTTAATAATTAACAATTTAATAATAACAATTAACATATATTTTTTTCAGGTCGGAATTAGCCTTTGGGTACTTGGATCCAATGCTGATTATCGCACAGTAGCTGCTCTATTTGGTGTTGGCCGTTCAACTGTGTGCTGTATATTGCACACATTTGTTAAATCTCTTTCCAATAAGACTAACCAATTCATTGTTTTCCCCCACGGTGAAGAGCTTAACAGGGTTGTCAATAGTTACATGACCAAATGGGGTTTCCCAAATGCTGGCGGCGCCATTGATGGTAGCCATATACCAATATTAGCACCTCAAATCAATCACTGTGATTATCACAACAGAAAAGGATGGCACTCCATAGTCCTCCAGGCTGTTGTGAATGACAGATATGAATTTACCAATATTAATGTGGGGTGGCCCGGAAGTGTTCACGATGCCAGAGTATATGTTAACTCTGGCATTTATACCAAAGGTCATTCTGGCACGCTATTTGACGAAAAAACAGTAACAGTTAATAATTTTAAAATTCCAATTGTTTTACTGGGAGATCCAGCCTACCCCTTGTCACAATTTCTCATGAAACCCTATACTAATAATGGCCAGCTTACTCATCACCAAAAACATTTTAATTACATGTTAAGTAGATCCAGAATGACAATTGAGAATGCTTTTGGGCGCCTTAAAGGCAGATGGAGGTGCCTTTTAAAACGACTTGATGTCAATACTGGTAATGTTCCAACATTAGTTACCGCATGTTGCATTCTCCACAACATCACAGAACAAGCAAAAGACCCCTTTAGATTAGAATGGCTAGAAGGGGTAAGTAATGCCATTGATCATGAAGTACCTCAGCCGCTAGAAGGTAATCAAGATGATGTTGTTGGAGATAGTAGCCGTATAAGACAAATTATTACAGAATATTTAAAATAAATTTAATGCCACTTAAAGATGCTATACTGCAGAATTTAGGCCAAATATCGACTGAAACGAATTAAACCGGGTTTTCTTTATTTTTCTAGTATGGCCCAAAATATAAGCTTTTGGAAAATATCAACCTCGAGAATGTGTGATATAAAGTGCAAAAATAATAATAAAGTTTGTAAAATCTATATATTGAGCCACATTATAGATTTTACTGATTTTATTTTTGGTTTAATACAGTATGCCGCATATTCTCGAGGTTGATACTTTCTGAAAGTTTATACTTTAGGCCATACTAGAGAAATATAGAAAACTTGGTTCAATTCGTTTCAGTCTATGTTTGGCCTAAATTAAAAATAATAACACAACTCCAGTATTGTCACAATCTGATTAAAATCAGATCCACATTAGATCTCCGGTATTATATTGTTGCGATATTGATCTGAGGACATACCCTACCAAATGATGTCTATTGGTCGACCAATCAGAGGACCACTTTTCAATTCATGGTATACATGTGAATCGGGGACTGTCTTACAGAACAAGCATCTATGTTTACTAAAGCTTCCTGCTATCCGGTTTTATATTGGACAATTTAAATGGCGACCTTTTTTAACCTCACACTAGTTGATTTTATTAATTGATTGATTGATGTCCTCAGATCTACATTGTGACAATACAATACCGAGGAGCTGATTTTAATCAGATTGGTATTGACATCAAGTCGTTTCTTGAACACTGTTACACAATGTTTTAATATCCAATTTGACAACATTTAAAGATACATACATGTAGGCTCTCAAAATATGGTATTTTTGCTGTTAAAACAATCAAATGAGTTTTACTTATTTTTCTGAGGAAGCCAAAGTTAGGAGCTTTTCGTTAATCCCACCCTTAACTTTGTACGCTAAGTTGTAGATTTTAAATAACTAAAAGCGTAAAATTTAAATATGCTTCCATCATATTAAAATGATAAGGGGCGGCAACTCATGTATCATGGCCTTGATAAGATTTCCGTACCTAAGCAAAAAGCAGGCTTGTGAGCTTGATAGGCGAAATTCCGCTTTCATTCTCGCAAATGGTCCATATCTATTCTAACCTTATCCGTTAGCGATGTTCCTCGGTCACTATTAACTGTCGCTAAAGTGCAATACAGCCGGAGCTATAGTTTATCGATTGACGAAAACTAAGGTCTAATTATACAAGTCGGCATTGCCATGCTGTTTTACGGCGAGTTGGATCTGTATCATGATTTCTCTTGGCTCATACACGATAAGTACACATTATATAATTTTCATATCTGCAGTATTACTTTAATTTATGAACTAACCACTTAAAATCGTTGCTATCTGAATTTACTGAAAAAGCTTATTTTGAGAGCCTATGTATCTTTAAAAGTAATAACATATTAACAAAAATATAACATAACAGTTCTTTGGATTTCAACTTATTATTAATTTTGTGTACACATTTCTTTTTGTATGAATTTGGCGGGTGGTTGGGCGGGAGCTTCCTGATGCCCTGGTGATCTCGGAGTTAAGGGGCATCAGGAAGAAGATTTTTTTTGTAGATCGTTTGAGCTACGTAGCTTCTTCAAGCTATTTCCCCATATCTCTTTAAAACCGATGTACCGTAATGAAATTGGAGGAACAACACAACAACATGTCTGAAAAAAATGTATTAAAATCTATTTTTATAAAGTTGTACCAAAGGATTTGTGTTATTTTGCAAAATCATTGTGTGCTACATGTACATGCCCTTTTTAAATACCATGCCCGGCTAACAAAGAGGCCTTTATGGGGTAGCAGCATATACACAGTTTGAAGAAGTGTGACATAGTATGTATTTTATGCTATTATATCTAAACACTGGGTTCCTCCAAATTTTTTCAAAGGAGATAATTTAATCCTTGAAGATGGTATTTAGAAGTGGCAAATTTTAATAATAAATCAAAGTCAAATCCTTTTTTCTCTGTGATGTTTTTTGGTACTGTTTACTTTTAAATTATGTGCACATCATCTGCTTCGAGGGTTAAACTATCTCCCTCGCCAATATCAAGTGAACTGGATTCATCGATAGACATTTTTGCTGCACTTTTTTATGTGGCTACAGTCTCTGTTGACTGTTAACTTGTTCATAGGATTTTTTTCTTCTTAACGCATTGAAAAAACATAATCGTTTCATGATATTGGTGAATATTTATTGAATAATAACCTATATTATAGTAACAGAAAAAAACATGGCATAAACAGTGCATCATTGAGACTACATATTGATAATATTTATAAGATGGTGTTTTTAGTCACTGTGTGAAAATTGTTCTTTGTCTTGTTATAGCCACATAAATTATATAATTGTATGGTGGACTTTTTATGCCAAACTATAATGCTTTCAGCTGGTGGATTCTAAAAATTACTATTGTGAAAATCACATATATAACACAACACACTAGTACTACAGTTACATTGTACAACTACAAAATGTAAATTTTAGTGTATATTACACATTGCCACCCAATGCCACGAAAAAAATGTTAAATATTGCATTAAATTGATGTGTTATAAATGAGTCCGGAATATAAATGTGATGAAAACAAAATGCCACTAATTAGAGGATATACAATTGGCCAATCATGGTAATAGAATTAGATTGTATAATACGTCATGTATCGCCAGCAGTTTGATTAAAATCAGATCTACATTAGCTTCCCGATATTTTATTGTCGCGATGTAGGTCTGAAGACAAACCCCTCCAAATCCTGTCCATTGGTCGACCAATCAGAGGGCCGCCTACCGATCCAGGTGGATGGATGAATAGGGGATTCCCCTGGGACTGC
>JAVFBY010414821.1:0-14552 GCA_034781015.1 Tonicella lineata
CTTGAAGCTCCCACATACTAGTAGGACAGGAAAGGAGATTATTAGCCTGTCAAGGGAACCCAGTTGGTGATCAAATTATTTTCAGTCCAGCATAAAAACATGCATGGTTTAAACACAGGACAGTTAATATTTCTAGCAAAGAACCAGTTGTTTTTTAAGCTTTCTTGGAGTCGGCAGGTTTGAGAATAATACAGGTAAATATGTAGTCGTATGTAAAAATTCCATTAAAAACTAGGCAGAGAAAAGGCATATTACACAATTGTTTGTTTGATTGGGGTTTAACGCCATGCTCATGGTTATGACAGCATGCCAGCCCAATGGAAGCAGGAAACCACCCTTGATGTCACTGGCAACGTAAAAGACAAGACACCCCACAACAAAATTCTAGTTCCTGATGCCCCTTAGCTCAGATGCTTCTTAGCACCATTAAGCTCCTGCCCAACCACCTGCATGTTGAAATGCCGCACAATAGAAATGTGAACGTTATATAAACGTTCTGTTGAGAAATAACTGTTCCTCCAGAGTTTTGTCAATATGTATACTGTTTTACCCGCAGAGGGTCCTTTTATACAGCAGGGCTTCATAGACGTCAAATTTTAACTCTGGTAACAGGCGATAACAAATTATTAAAAACTGAATAGGGACTGTCAGAAACTCAATATAGGGCATTTTCTGAGGCAATACTCAACTTTTTTACACAAACTAAATACAGAAAAAAATGTATTCCCCTGAAATTGGAGCAAAAAAACCACTCAATATTTCAAGAAGGGTGATAAACATTTTGACGTATATGAAGCCCTGTACAGGCATGGTAAGGATAGACAGATTATGTGACCATACTGGGTGTAGAATATCCAGTTCAACAATTAGTTTCTTATCTTGAAACATAAAGTATGTAATGTATTTCACAATGTATTTCACAGTTATAATTAGTTATTTGGAAAACAATCTATCATTCTTAATATAAATCATGCGCTATTTAACAAGAATACAATATTAATAGTGGATTGAAATTAATAATGATTATATCAACAAGCTTTGAACAGTAACCATGACAACTGTTAAGTACTTACCTCTAACATAATGGTACAAATAGTTTTGACACACTGTGTGATGGCGTCTGCCGTACCCGACACTGTAACAGCCCGCTCTGTTGAATTAGGTAACATTTCACTGGCTACTTGTATTGAAGCACCGGTTCCCTACAAAACAATAAAAGACACAATATATTTCAATGGATTTGAATGTTGCCTAATTTCATAATAAAGTATATTTTAATTATGTGTCAACTGCATTTCCAGTATTTTGTATAAAGTTAAATGGTAATACCACCCTGTGATCTCAGAAATATGGCAGAATATATTCAAATCAATCGCTCAAACGGTAGAACTTGATCAAAATAATAAAATTGACAGTACTTTTTGAAAAATTAACAGAATAATAAAGCTTAAAATTAGTAGTTAGACTTCATAGTGATTTGACTGTTTGTTAAATTGTGAGTTACAAATTATAGAGACTAATAATGAAATGATTGATTGCTTAGTGTTTAACGCCGTTCCCAATTTTATTTCACTTATATGATCCTGACTATTCAACAGTAAAGCAACACAACCACAGAAATGTGAACCTTCATGAAAATGCTCTGTGTAAAAATTACTGTTCAATATAATACTGCTCAAACCATAGTGCTCTTAACCAAGAGCAGTATGAGTACAGCTATTAGCTAAGAGTACAGCTATTATTTATTAATCAAAGATTTTGTTTCTTTATAGGCTTATCCATAAGAAGATCTACTTATATCTCATATTAACTGCTTTATGTAACCTACATGTATGAAGTGATCATTATGTATACTCCTGCCAACATTGATACAAATACATGTAGCCTTTTCAGATTAAAGCAAAGGAACCTGAAGCCGATTCCTTTTCTGAATTAAGTCTAAATACTGAATTAGTAAGTCTTAATACTGAATTAAGTGTTGTTGAAGTTTGTATGCGAAATGACATGGATATAATATGAATATGTACCTATTGACATTGCTAAAATAAATACCAAATATTTAATGTCTAAATTCAATCATAGGTTGATTTAATGATTTTGACTTAAGTATAAAACTGCTTTATGGAATCGGCCCCAGGTGCTTAACTAAACTATTACATAACGATCAGTTGAAATATTTACCTCTCTTATTTCTTTAATCTTTGAGCCACCTTTTCCTATAAGTGAGCCACACTGACTGGCCGGTACCACCAATCGTAGCGTGACTGGAGGTTTAGGCACAGTTGGTGTGTTCTGTAAATCCTATGGAGAAAAACAGATCATGATTTAGGTAAAAAAAAAATGAAGACAATATACTTCAACAAATAAAGATTGAGAATATATATTTAAACCCCAAATAAAATTCTGCATAAATTCAAGCATCAACAAGTTTTATTAAAAAATTTGAAATATTTCAGCGTTCATTTTTAAAAAATATACACGAAGTAAGCAGGAAAGTTTTTAAAAAATATAAGTTCAGCATAAAGACAATTTACATAGTCCATTATGGGTAATGTAACAAAGTAATTTAGAATTTACATATGCATGTTCTTTGCATTTCAGCATTTAAAGACAAAATTAATATAGCAAAAAACAACAAAAAAACAACAACATGTATTCTATACATGTATCTTTTTTATAATGACATTCCAAGGCCAAATGACAAAGAAATGCAGAAAATAACATTGTTGTCTTAGTGGATACAATTTTAGTCCAGCTACATGTAGCCTAGTATATTTTTCTTTCAATATATTTAGGATTTTTATTGGATTAAAAAAAACAGACATTTTTTTTTATTTGTGGAGAGTGCTTGAGTGCAGAGGAGTATTAATTATGTAGGATGTTGTCGGAAGCTGTATTACGATAATCAGTAGAAGCTGTATTTACTATAATCAGCAGAAGATGGTAGTGAAAGGCATCATCAAGAACATATGTCTTCAGTCTAACAACCTCTGTCATCAGTAACTCTATCAAATATCTTCTGGTTTTTGAACAAATAACCGACATGTCGAGCTAGTGTTTTTATACCTTCCAGGTGAAGAGCTCCATAAAAAGGGGCCAGTATCCATGTGAGAAGACACCCGCACCTGTCAGAGGGCTTGAAATTTGGCAGCTATTACGAAACACTTGACTACGTCATAGCATACTTAGTTACCCAGCTGGCTGCAAACCACTTCATCTTAAGTTCGTTTAGTTACTACACCTTATTTGAGACATGCGAGCTAAATTCGGATGGAATCACATGAGAAGGGTGTTAGCTCTTTTAATACAGGTGGGATTCCTGAGTATATAAATATATCTTCAAACAATCCTCAATCCATGTGTTTCAAACTAAAGTGCTAAGGTAGATATATTACCAATTTCTTCAAAATTTGGTTTCTTGTGTAAGAGTTATCAGTTTGGTTTATATCTGAAAAGTTTATTAAATCATCCAATACTGTACTAATTCAACCCACCTCTTCAAATTTATTACATATCATGGTGAAGGCTTTATAGATACCCTCCGTTGACCCCGTCACCGTAACAATTCTCTCTGGACATGAGCCGTCAGATATGTTAATTTTGGCACCACTCTGAAAACAGAATTAAAATAATTTATTGAACAAATGTGAGATTTGAAAAAATAAATACCACTCTGAACACAAAATTGATATAATGTTTTAAACAAAACTGAAACAAATACTAAGCTGTTAATTTGATTGGAGTTAATTGCCACACTCGGGGTATTTCACCTACATGTATATGACGACATGTTAGACCAGTGGGTGGAGGAAACCCCAAATGACATCAATCATGGCAACATAAAAGACGACACAGGAAAAGGACAAGGAAAACATGACAAGTAGCACAACAAATCTACTGGTGTTCTAGGAGCTAATAAATGGGCAACAGGAAAATTTGAGCAGCATAATAGCCAAACCATTGAATCATAGAAGAAAACTGAGTCATTGAGTTAACGCCGTGCTCAGGAGTATTTTACCTATATGACGTATAGGTGGGTGAAAGAAACCACCTTAGGCATAACTTACAACATAAAAGACTAGACAGGGAAATAAACAAAAAAACAAACATGATCGACAGCACAAAACAAATTGTACTTCCTAATGTCCCTAAGCTCAGGGAGCACCAGGAAGGTCCGACACAGTCACTTGCACAACAAACGTGAAATGGCTAATTGGAAATATTGGACATAACTGAGTTTTGCCAAACATTTTTATTAGTTGTCATATGTTATTACAAGGCGGTGGCCTTTTTATAAACGTAGAGAAAGAAAATGTACATGCCTCCACCGGGGATCAAACTATGGACTTTTGGCTAGCAGTTTGATATATAGATTAATATATACACCTGCTAGCCAAAGGTCCCGGGTTTGATCCCCGGTGGAGGCATGTACATTGTCTTTCTCTATATTTATAAAATATATATCATGTGTATACTAGGATAAGCAGGTAGGTGAGGATAAATATGTTGTGTGTCGGCCATCTTGATTGAGTAAGTAAGGGTTATAAAGAGGGCCAGCTGTTTCTATTCTCATAACTCCTGTAATACAGTGACCAAGGTTTCATTGGAAATCAATATCAACATATGCGCTCGCCTTATTCTAACATACCAACTTTCATAGGAGAATTTAGAGTCGCATAAATCACATGATGGGCTATCATTAACCACAAATGACATCAAAAAGCGCCACAAATACGATAAAGCTGCTCAATAAGAGCCACAAAATCACTGGATCAATGCTTTATTTCAGTTTAACTTCCCAGCAGAATTGCTCAATTATCGTCTAAGATTAGCATATAGATTGGTCTCATACTAAAGATTAACAACTAAAGGTAAATACAGTATCTAATATGACAACACCTTAGAGAAACAATAAAACTAAACTGGAACAAATTCTTTAATTGGCAAAACCTCTTTTTTATTTATTTTTACACATGCCCATTTTTTGTTTCTCGAAATAAAAAAAATATATACTAGACAGCTGTCTTTTTAAACTTTGTTTGTTGTTAATTTGAACATGAAATAGTTCTAATTCCTTAGCAAATACTACAGGGCTGGACACAATCTATTTTGCAAGAGCGTCTATTAAAAAAAAATACCCTGAATAATAAATTTATAAAATAAACATGTAAAACTTACCTCTTCTCTGAATCGTTTAATATTATCACCTTTCTGAAATAAGACAAAGAAAAAAATCTTATAACAAAGCGAAACAAAATCTGGTAAACATTTAACGAAAATATTTGATGGCTTAATTTTAAAGACAATAAACAAGGAGTAAAAATTATAAATAAATTGCAATATAATTAAATCATAAAATTAACGGAATGAAAAACAAAAGTAAATTTCTGTTGTTATACACACAAATTATTCTATGTATTGGTTATCAAACTAAACAGATGAAGGAAATATTAAATATATTTCTGCAATTGCTAAATAACAGTAGGCTACCGTGATAAGATAAATAAATAAGTTAGCCTACCTTTCCTATGATGCTCCCCACCTCCTGTGAACAAATAAATAAAAAATATATATATATTAGCTTATTTGACAATAGATTGATTGATTAGTGTTTTACACGACATCCTAGCCCTTTAAAACCAAAACAATTCAGCTGAAAGAAAAATTCAATATCGGACAACTCAAAGAATTATTTTATAAAGTATATGAATGTAGAAATAATATGACTCACCTATTTCAACATTCATATTCTTCACGAAATAATGCCTTGTGATATATCTATATATAATATCTATAAAAATGCATCTGCATTTAACAAAAAAAATATTATATAAACTAAATTGAAGACTAAGTTATGCATTATTTTTTTGATTAAAAAATTACTGTTCATGAAGTCCACTTTTGATAAAGCAGATTTTATTATGGTTTTATGATTTTATTAAAGTCCACTGTTGATGTACATTAAGTCCACTGTTGAGGTACATGTATTAGCACATTTTATTGTTGACCTTAATACTTTGGAGTCTTATCAATGCCAGGGTTTATATAAACTGTACTTTAAGATCAAATCTAACACGAAACGCTCTGAACTAATTAGTGTCACCATTAAACGTAACATGATATATTGGAAATACTGACACATTATAAATAGCCAGTCATGAGAGGCTGGTCATAATCAACACAGGCAAAAACTCTTCAATTTGGAAGTTCATTTGTTTTAGGAACAGTTATCACCAAGTAAAAACAATAAACAGAAATATTATCTCCTCCATTTTGACAAGGTATTCTGTTTAAGACATGCCAAACTTATAACCACATAATTTAAAACAAATATATATGCCATCAGTCTCGGAGCCAATTCTCAGAAAGTCCCACAAAGTTTTAAAAACGATCTAAGAAATGCACAAAGTTCTATTATTCAATTGATTGATTGATTGGTAACTAGCATTTGAAGGTGTTTTCCCTCACGTGACAACGGTGTACATGTACTTCAACACTGAGCAGAAACACAATCCCAAAAATGTTAAGTATTATATTTAAATGTTCTGTTGTTGACAAATGAATGATGTTTAAAGTTTTTGGCAGTATAATATTCTGAAGACGTATTTTTGTGACTCGGAGGGTTCTATTAAGCAAAATAGATTGATGTTTAACACCATGTTCATCTAACCATCTGGAAAATAAAATAAAAAATCATAAGACATCATTTTACTTCCAAATTGGACTTTTATATTACGTTTTTTCTGCACTCCGAGCGCTGCAGAGTTTATCCCGAGTAGGCAGACGTCACATCCAGACAGCAGTCTGACAGCATGGCTGAACAGTCTACAGAACAATAGCTTTTTTATCACTGACTGGGTGTGACATCACCAGACAATAGGTTGACTTCCAACTGTCGAAAAAACACTAGTATTACCAAAACGTACAGTATTTTTTTCAGAAAATGTGGGAACGACAAAATCCTTTAAAATCTTAGCAATGGTTAAACCTTTTTCTTCTAAATTCTGGTTGGTCATTGTAACAGATTATCAAGTTTTATTACACTTCATTTGAAAAACATCTACATATACACTTTAAAGTCATAGAAATGGCAGGATAAATAGGCACATATATATTTTACATAATTATGCTGTACAATAAATCAACCATTTTATCATGTGGGGTTCAACAAGTAAGATCCAATAGCCAAAGAATTACTAACAAATACACATGCCATAAGGCCCAGAAGTTTTAACTCTAAACAAAAATAGGTTCTAAATGATTAACAGATAAAGGTCCAAATATATTTTGATCCTAATAGCATCACAGAGTTGGCATGGAGGTGATCGTTATCAACCTGGAGTAAAAATACTACAATAAATAAAGGTGATAGATGCCCTCCAGATATGCCTACAGCCCGCAGGGGGGCGTTATACCATTTATTTCCTCACTTTTAGTGGGGAAAAGGTGGGAGGTGAGTGACCTTTCCCCAGACCTATTTTAGTCGCCAACCAATTCCATCACTCTCCAAACTGAGTGAGAATTGTCAGCACATGGGTTTAAGATTAGCTATGTTTACAGTATAGTTGTTTTGTTAACTCAAAGAGCAACCTATAACAGACTGAAGATGGGTTGAAAAGAAGTGTGCAGGCTGGTACACAGGGGTTTAGACTGAGAAACAGCCTGAAGAGGAGTGTGAAAGAAAGACGTGATAGGTACTGGAGGGTCTAGACTGAGAAACAACTGCTCATGTGAAATGTTCCTGTATTAAAGCTATTAAATGTTCAGATGTGTATGACTTCATTGTGGTGTAGCATACAACATAGTCAGCTGAATTGTGAACATACATTTTGTGCTAAGCATATTAATCATCTTAAATGAACAAGAATTATCTTGTTTTATATTAGAATCCGAATGCAAGCAGCTTTAGCATAAAGTCTAAAATACTAACCAAGAATAAAGGACATATTAACAATTGTTCTAAATCTGACAGAATGACTTCAAAGGCTTATGTTATCAAATATTAAAGAGTATTCTTAAAGGTATCTTGTATTATCAAACTATGGTTTGGTTGATAATAAAATACAACTTAATTGTGAAATCAACAATATTAGGCCTAACCACTTAAATAGTAGATAGAATGCGGAATAATATAATGATAAAAAACCAACATGACAGTAGATAGGTGTTTTCAGGTGTTTTTCACCAGTTTATCCCTCACAGCGAATAGCATAACACTTCAAACTTGATCAAACAATATTAGTGCATTTGGAGTTATATTTCTCAAATGAATAGTATTTGACATGACAAATCTGTGTGCCTGTATGGGAACTATGGCAACACTAGCAGCTTAAAAGGTAAGTTATTAAATAGGAAACATATTTCCATCATAACAATGACAGAGTTGATTGAGATCAGGCTTAATTCCATCCCCTTTGACACAAATCAGGAACAGTCACTGGGAATCCCTGTGCACAGTTCGTTATCTCTAGCTTTAGCTTTAATCTACACGTAAGGTTTAGATCGTATCGGTTACATTGCTACCCACTCTCCCCAACACACCATTGAGCCTCTACAACGATTACATAATAAAGCCTAATCAATATTAACTTTTCCAACAGTGTTTGCACATGAGCTAGGTGTGAGTTTTCCGTTTTAATTGGAACACAAAACCAAGCCGACATCAGAATAAATGAACATGCTTCATGAATGAGGCAATCGACATCTGATATAACTTTGTGTACATGCAGATTAAATGGGATAGAAATAGATAGCATGATGCCTCAGCAGGAGTGCTTTTTCAACTAGTTTGATTTTGTTCATGGACACCTTATGAATTTCTTATTATTGCCAGAGCATTTTAACATTTTCACTACAAATTCTCTTCATAAAAAGTTAAATTATTTGAAGTACTATATTCTCATATTGATGTTACATTACAAAGAATAAACCATACAAACTGATTTAGAAAATCCCTTGAAAGAAACATTTACCCCGCCAATATTCAAGCAATTCCAGGGAATGCAGAACATCTATATATATTTTTTAGATATTGAGTGTTAAAGGAACCATGTAGTACTGGGTATATAAGACTTCCCCTCCCCCAAATATATAAATGATGTTGTGGCTTGATTAAACCTGTAAAAGGCACATCTACCTAACCTGATGTATGATATATCATAAACAATGTGAAACATAGATCATACATTGCAACTTCTTGTTTATTAAGTTGGGGATGTTTTCATCTAGTTTCTAACATGTATGTTTTACATTGTTTATAATAATCAACTTCCAAATGCCTCTAAACAAGTTATAATGTATCTGTTTAATGAATTTAACTGCACTACTTTTTGACATATTGAGAGAAAACAATTTTTTTTGCCGACAGTCGTAGAGCCAGACAAGGCAACAGCAATAGCTGCTGGGAGGGGTAAAAGACACAGCAGATCAGGCATCAGACATGATCAAATAATAGGCCAAATAGAGCAGACTTTTCTCGTCTATATTCTAATAATAAACATTCAAATTAGACATGTTTCCTACTTTTTAATACAAACCATAAAGCAATAAACTACATTTGTGCATATGCAAAAAAGATAATCAGAAAAAAATATGGTTATTTAGATATAGATGTCCTGGCTGAGTAAAGGACCCATTTGTTAAATAATTACATTGTACATGTTATTAAGGATGCAAAAAAGTTTGATTTAGTTAATTGATGGGAATATGTTTGATTTAATTCATTGGTGGCAATATATTTAATTAATTGGTGGGAATAATTGTTTGATTTAATTACTAATGTTAGATACATGGCAAATGTCCATGTGTTATAACACAATGCTTAATGTATTTGGACCTGTTACCTCACCTACTGATCATAAATAAAGACATTATTTATAAACATCCTACAATTCTGTAGATCTGTTCAACTAGTGTTAGATAAGCACCATTGCTCCAGTTTTACAACAGCCACCACCCAACCAGTTTCCTTCCTCTCTCACAATATTTATAAGAGAGTAATACAACAACAACATGTCATTTTGTAACAACATTTTTTGCTCTTCGCCAATCAGTAACAGGATGTTAATAATACTATAGTTCGTTTCGAGTCTGTTGGTGTTCCAAGAACTCAAAGTAAATAGAACTCTGTCAAGTGGATTTCTGGTTTTATCATCAACGTTCAAGACCATATGTTATGTAAGATATGGAATTGTAAAAAAACGTCTCTTTCTGTCTAGTTAAAATGTGGTACAGATTCATAGACATTTGTCATAATATTTACCAAGAAATATGGCAATTGTAGGCAAAACCAATATTTTTTTTTTCTTAAAAAAATAAATAATTGTGAAGGAAAAAAAAATGCAAATAAAAGTTTTTATTTAGACAGCAGCAGTCTGGGTGGAGAATTGGTTCAAATCTCTTTAAAAGACTAACTTTTATTGCAGGCGGAAGACAAAAGCAGATATCTTACAGATGTAGCCTGTTGATAGAAGGCTTCGTCACTTTGCTCCCATCAACATATTTGCCTTGGAGAGAAAGGTGCAAGGCTGCAGAGAAAGGTGCGAATTCGAGTAGAAAGGTGCAACTTTGAGGGTAAAGGTGTGAGTTTGTATGTACTGTTATTAAAACAGAAGCTGTCATGGTGAGAAAACCAAAAACTACACAGCAGAAATGAGCAAAAATGAATTGTGTGAATCTGGATGTCAAGGCGATTTATAGAGGGCAGGTACAAAACTTAATTCATCCAGAATGCAAAGTTTATTGTTTAATGGTATCTAATTGTTATTTATAATTACATCATAAACAGTACAACATTTGAAAACCAACACTTTTCATCCAAAGCATCCAACCATTTTTCACAGAAACGATAGTTCCGTTACTGTGGCAGTTCCAATCCTTTAAAAACTTGGAACCGAAAATTTGTTCGCACCGATAGGATAGAAATTTTCAAGTTTGATATACATGTATTATGTAATTTCTGTAGATTTTATTAAATTTTATTTAAAAGGCCTTTGGGATGTACTTCAATTTTTTATTTTATATATAATAATAATCTGAGTCAATTTTTTGTTTGTTTTTGAAGATCAGTTTCCAAGATGACTTAACCTGGGAAAGGACTGGAAATAGTTTTCGTTCTTTCCCACAATTACTTAAATCCCCGTGCCTGTTAACAGATTTGAATTATTTAATATGAGAGCTAAATGAGTTCCCCCAAAGTATAAGTATCATAGAATTCAGGGTTACTTGATGGAAGAAACCAAATAAATGATCTGCAAAGTCTTCACCACCATATTATCACAGACTAGGTTTCTTCTTTTTTAACCCTAAACCTTTTTTGTAAATTTGAGGATTAATTGATTTATTTATTATCCTATTATGCCACAATCTGACGTAAAATTATCTACACTGTGGCGTGCATACAATTTGGGACATTCTAGGAAGGGAAGAAAAGAAAATACTAGACAGACATATAATCAAAAGATGAGAAGAAAAACTGGGTGGAAGGAAATAAAAAGACATAAATATGGGTAGGTCTGGACCGGATGGGTGTTCAAGGGTAAGCAGGAGGTTCAAGGGAAACACCTACTTGATGAGAGAGGGAGAGGAGAGCCAGTTGTCAGAGAGAAACATAAGATGGTTAAAGACTGGGAGGGGTGGCAGGGTACTCTTTGAAGTGCCTAGTGGTGGATCAGTCTGTGAAAAGAAATGTTTTTCTTCCAAATTAAGATGGGTCCAGGACCGGTGGGATTGGGATGAGGGTGAGGGTAGCCCTAGGGGTAGGGATTAAAGGGAGTCATAGATCAGTCTGATTCCCAAAATGACAAAAACGCAGGACAGCCATTGGAAGAATCCGATGGTTTAGGGCTGGAATGGATGGTTTAGGACTGGAATGGGACGGAGGTGGAAGGGGATTGTTTAAAAGGGATAGTTGTAGATCAATCTGTGAAAAGGATTGTTTTTTCTGTCTTCTGTTATCACTCAACAGTGTTCATGACAGAGGGTTTTCATGGTGGACTACAAGTTCCCATCAACAAGTCAGACATTTCTTTGTCAATCTATATCATTAACAAAACACACTTCCTCAAACTCAGCAGTTTTATTTTAGGGTTCTTCAATATTCTTTTTAAGAGTTTGATCTAGTCCGCTACATACTCGATCAGTATGTTGAGTATGATATATTGTGATGTACTGGGATGTTATCTTATTAATATTACATGTGCATTTAATTGAAGTATATTTTAATAAATGTAGAGAAAGACAAAGTAGCATGCCTCCACCGAGGATCTTTACTGAAGTATTCATGTGAATGGTGTCACATTTTACTGAAGGGTTAGGGATTGATCAGACATAAACAAACAGACTGAAATCCTCTAAATAAGCTGATTCAGAGTTCTTTTCATTCTCTAATTTCCTCCGTTTGATCTGTGTTTTGTATTATTCATGTACTACTTTATCAACAAGTCTGAGAAGTCACTGGTGATTAGATACATGTACATATAAGTCCACTATTCTTGACCCTGACAGGCTGTGTACAGGTTATTTAGTGTCCTGTTTGTCCATTAGACCAGATCTCCAGCTTATTTTGACAAAACCTGGCAGCTGTATTAAGTCGGGTAAATCAATAATCTTGCATCCTATCAATTTACTGTTACATGGGCTATGGGGCCTTATCTACAGAATAATGCGAGAATAAGACACTGGTGGCTACTGAGACTCGCCCTTCAAATAAGACCACCACCCCTTCAATCTGGCATTTGCTTGATTCGGGTTTTATATCCGATAGCTAAGGTTATTTCACTCATGTGACGGCTTGCCACCCTACCAAGTCCCATCAAAACAGATATTTAAAATGAACACAAAACTGTTGAATGCACATTAAATGGTAATTTGTATACAACAATTAATGGATTAAATTGTTTGTGCTTGAAGGTTTATAATTTTAGTATTTAGGCCTACTGTTATTGTCATATATTGTTTTATGAATTTCTGTTTGCTTAATAGTGGTCTAGAGTTCCTGTTGTAGAAACCATATGGCTATGGTTTATATAAAAGCAAACCTAGCTTACTCGTGACTATTAAGACAGCTTGGTGTATAGGTGTATAGATTAATATTTGTGATATTGTAGTATATTTCAGCTGTTTATATTTAGGTGATACTTCATCACAGTGTTGTTGTTGTTGTAAATGTAAGTTGATAGGGCACTATTAAAGGGTGGTTTCTGATGGAAGATGTTATCAGCCAGCTACGATGGTCGACCAGCTATCATCATGTACCAGTATTGATTCAAGCCTTCTCATTTCAGCATTCACCTACTCTTAATGGCTCTTTATGCTTTAATAACCTTCCTCGTCCAAATCATGCACTGTGGGAATTTCAGTGAAATCACCTGAGAGGGGAGCGTTAATTACACACAGGTTTCTTCCATTCTTCCACCTCAATTCACGGCTAACTTATTCTTATGACAAACCTCCTTCTGTGATGTCTCAAGGGACTGGAGCCCGCGAGAACAACAATTGTTTAATTCGTCTGCTTGATCAGGCTATGGACGCATGGTGATCAAACAGGGAATTCCGCTTTCTTCAGGAGTAAATGATTTCTACAACAACGCCATACATCATCATTGATTTTTTTCTCTAATAAAGGGGAGATCTTTTCTCTTGCGGTATACATGGTCGTGTTTTCGTGGTCATATTGTGATCGTGTCCTAGTCAACTACAAAGAGTGTTAAAACACTAACTTCTGGCTTCTGGTAAAACTTGACGCTATAGAAAATCATTAGACGATCAACTTATATCAAACAATACATTCTGCAGGTATATTGATTCTCCTGCAGGTATAATAAACTTCAAAGCCAGACGTATCATGCAAATAGTGTTCCGCTAAAACACACAGACAACTGGCTTACAAGCAGCCTACTGTTATTTCAGTCAATAATGTTAAATATCAAATAAAAACTCAAAAGCCTGGAAATGTTTAGATTTTTGGTGTTATTTGTTTGTTTGATTAGTCTTTAACATTGATGAAATGTTTAGAATAGAAGCAATATAAACTCAATAAATCAAACCAATTTTGGCTAATAAAAAGGCCTGATTTTCACAAAGTCATTTTATCTTTTTCTCCAGTTAAAATAGCTATAATTCATCACACTTTTTAAAAAAAAATAACATAAATGACCCTTGTCAAAATTCCTTGTTGAAACACCGCTTAAACTGATGTAGAGACATGCAAAATTTATTTAAATAATGTCTTTAAATTCAACTTAAAGTATGCAACTCTAATTTAGATAGACTACCCTTACAGAATTGCAGCGTATGCTGCCAATGCAGCATATACTGCAACCATGCTGCATTTATGCTTCCTAGCAGCATGTGCTGTAAGTATGCTGCAAATTCATGCTGTAGCCATGCTGCAGGGACATAGTTTAAAAACAAACATGCTTCATAGCAGCATGTGCTGCAAGTATGCTGCAGATTCATGCTGTAAGCATGCTGCAGAGACATTGTAGAAAAATCAACATGCTGCAAAGCAGCATGTGCTGCAAGTATGCTGTGAATTCATGCTGTAAGCATAC
>JAVFBY010414932.1:0-14549 GCA_034781015.1 Tonicella lineata
CTTTCTCAGTTGATCATACAATGGTAGCCAACCTTTGGAGCGCTGCAGGTCTCTGAAGAGCTTTCCTTCTTGTTTTGACAACATTTTAATAAAGACACAAAGGTAAATGTCGCGGATAACGGACTTACACATTAGTATACTATTAAAAGAGACAATGTCACCGAAAATTAGGTATTGTGTAAATCTGAGTATGGAGAGGCATGACAAAACTAATCGAACACAACGCAACGTACATGATTTTATAGTTTTTGTATTATACGTGTATACAAGCTTTCGAAGATAACTTACTCAATCATCACGTGTATGCTACTGCTAGGTATTTTTCCGGTAACAAATATACTTTTTTTTCCAAACAAGCAGAAGGTAGAAGTTTTTTGTTCATTCCTCCCCCAACTTTGTATATAGACATTTTTGAAAAGCTAGAAGAGTTATATGGGGACAACACAACATTTGGTGGTCTGATTAAAGACATTCATTCAAGGTCCAAAAGGAAAATGAAACAATCAGAGAATAGGGCTACCGTCTGCAAAAAAATAGTACATAGAGACAAAAACAGAATGGCTAACCCTGTTAGACCCAAAAGAAAAAAATCATGTCGCGTCTGTTTGGAGGGAGGTAATAATGAAGGTTCGAGAAGAAACCAATATTTCATATTCTGAACTTATACAGGTGGCGATTAACTGGTCTGAAGAGGAAGAAAACTCTATAAATATTCCTTGTCAAACTGAAAATGTGGGTGCTGTAGCTCAGGTCGAAACGCCACTTCTAAGTCAAATAGTTCAACAGCAAAGTGAAATAATCTCGTTGTTAAAACAGAACCGAGGCATAGTGGGGATGTCACTAAAAACTATGGTAAAGCAAGCAGAGGCGAACAGGGTCGTATTCTTTGTTGGTACTGTTCAAAGTCTGGACATTTTAAGAACCAATGTCCACTCCTTAGCCAAGCTTGACCATATCCCTAATAATGTTGTAAAACCTGTTGTTGTAATTAGGGATACCGTCAAACTTGCCGTATTCTTACAGTGATTATTCTGTTTCTTATTATTATGCTAGACATTTATTTGATGGCCTATAGATCGGAAACTATGAATAGTATAAAAGTAGTATTTGACAGACATAACAAAAAGGGCATAACACCTATCACACAAATTTTTCGAAGACGTCATAGGCCATGTGACATGGCGGCCATTTAAATTTAAATTTCGCCTTTTTTCAAAAGTGAACTAGCTTGACAGTTTTGAAGATATACGGCTGTTAATTTACCCAAATACACGGGTTTCCTTCCCGGTTTTCCACCATATCAAGTAGGATTGTCTAAGGAGTGGAGAATCCTTCGTCATATACATGTAGGTGAAATACCCCTGAGTACGACGTTTAACACCAATCAAACAAACCAACCAAAAACCTTTTATCTTTAACGCTACCAGATACAATATTGTAACTTGCCAAGTTTTTAGGAATGTCGTTATTGAGTAGGCTGGGGTTCTATTGATTGCCGGGACCCGTATCCCGGAAATATTGTATCGTGACAATTTTTATTTGGATTAAATTTGGTGTGTGTGTTATATGCATTACCTAAATTTGCAGTGCTACATTATTGATTTCTTTTTTAAATTTTAGCTACAAATTATATGACTAATTTGTGTATTTGTTTGGTATGTCAGGTTGTCACACTGCCCTTTTTATTTGTGTTACAAAATTCCATCAATGTGTTAAAGATACATGGGCGCCCAAAATCACTTTTATCAACAAATTCAGGTTGCTATGAGTTAACGTAGTATTAACATTTGTCCTGAAATTTAAACACTAACCTTAAAATGACAATTTTTCCATTGAGTACTCAGGGTGTACGAGCAAAGAGAAATCATGCTAAAATTCTAACTCGAAGTAAAGAGGGCGTGGCGTTGTTGGAGTCCCATTTTCGTCACTCGATTCAAAAAGCTCCTACTGTGTCACGTTTAGCGACAGTTTGTGGTGAGCAAAGAACATCGATCGCTAAGGTAATGTTTTATTAGATAGGAATCATTTGCGAGAAAAAAAGCGGAATTTAACCTATTAAGCTCACAAACCTTATTTATGCTAAGGCATGAAGGTCAATCAAAGCCCTGTTAATAAGTGAGTTGCCGCCCCTTTATTTTAACATTTTGGAAGCATATTTAAATTCAATACTTTTAGTTACTCCAAAACTTCTATTTAGCCTAGAAAGTCGGGGGTGTAATTTACGAAAAGCTCCTAACCTTTGCATCGTGAGAAAAATAAGTATAACTCATGTAATTATATAATTACTCGCTGGTGGTTGGGCGGGAGCTTCCAGATGCCCTGGTTTTCTTGGAGTTATTAAAGGGTTATCAGTAAGTTTTTTTTTTTTGTGGTGTCATTTTTTTTTTAAATCTATTTTTCCTTTTATGTCTCGTCTTTCATGTTGCCAGTGACGTGAACGGTGGTTTCCTCCACCCATGGGGTTGGCACGCCGTATTATAGGTGAAATACCCCTGGGTACGGCGTTAAACCCCAATCAATCAATCAATCAATCAATTAATCCATCTATAGTTACTTAAAAAAAACATTACTTTGGGCGCCCATGTTTCTGTAATTGGTCTGGGTATATTTCTCCAACAAAGAACCATTTACATTAAGAATAGATTGGAGTTAGGAGTGTTATATTTTCTCCTATTACATTAAGTCTCCATATACTCTAGTATCGCGCCTCAGGCAAACATTTCGCTTTTTGATTGATTGACGCCTGCCCAATATGACACCGTATCACCCCTGTTGAATCCGTATTCAGTCATCTCGTGTTACCTTCTTTTAAAGATTTGTCGTATTTAAAGTCCGACGGTTCGATGTTTGTAATAGGCCTTCGGTGGAATAAATTTACGACAGGGTATGTTGGTCACCCAATACGGCTATATGGGGTTTCTAACCCCAAAGTCAAACTTATTCCCTAGAACAAACAACTTATTTGATTGGTCCAAAGCTATAACACAACAGCCTGGTTATGTTTAGTTGGCCACTTGTTACCCCTACCAGGCGAATAAGTACGTGAACGCCCATGTCACATCACGTGACAAAATAGACTTGAATTTAGATGTAATATAATAGTTTCCAGATGCTATATGTGCATGGTTCAAAGAAATAACATTGTTTGTGTATGTGTGGCTGTGTGTACAAATGTGGATATGCTTTGGTCAGGATGAGCGTGAACAATGCAATTTTCAATAGACTGTCTTTTGCTGTAAGTTGATGGAGAATAATTTGTTTAGATGTCTGAAACATTTGAAGATACACAAGCCTACAGCAACACAATATATAGTCCCAACATTTATATCGAGCGTGTCTGTATTTCATTGGGATAATGTGGAATTGTCTTTAAAAGGCCAAATTAGTTCTATTAATATCTACATTCCATTGTACAAGAAAGTATTTATAAACTGCAGACACATGTGCCTACGTAGCATTTGACGTACACAACACGTTTCGGCCTGACTGGTTGGTGTTTTGATTTGAATTACCTATTTTAGCATTTGTCTTTAGGATTAGTCGAGCCCTGTAAGTGTGATCTATGCCCTTTCCGGATACCTGTACACCAGCGTTCATACAAGTTGTGGGTACCTTTTGTTTCTAACTAACTTAACTTAACAGACATTACGAATTCATTAAGGGTGACCAAAATGTGCTCCGACTGGTTACCTTACAGATAAACCACGGACAGAATAGATGATGAAGATAAAAACGGACAGATTAAATCGGGAGGTTAACCAGTATTTAGATACACTACTAGTTAAACTTGACGGTGCGAGATACACATTCTTTGGCCGTCTAGAGAGTTTTATTGCCTAACTACAACAACGGTAAACGTTGCATTGTACATTGGTACCCCGGGTTACGGGAATTTTTTTTTCCTCATAAGCATTGTCTAGCTCTGGACTTCCCTTCCCATGTTCTAGCGATTCTCACAGAATCTCGTATCAGTCACTTAACACGTCGATTTCAAGCAATTTTTCTCGTGAAAATTACTGAAATTGGTTTTTCAAAGACATCAAAAAGAGTAAAACTGCACACACAAATAATGTATATCGTATAATTTATACGAGTTACAATTGTCCTGTCGTCGAGTGCGTTATCGTCAGCATTTTGGATGACAGCTCCGCTGGGAATGATTGAGATCTACTACATCAAAGCTCCCATTTGTACAGTAATGTGAACAATGAAAACGTGAAATTATTAACAAAAAATACTAATAACTTTGCAAGATTCTGTTTTTATTTAATTATTTATAATTGCATATTGAAATACACAAGATTGGTTTCCGTTTTTAAAAAATGGCTTGTGGCCTTTTGGTGTATGCCTGAAAAATAAGAAAGTTATTCTAGGTTAACATCAAATTAATTGTATGCCCAAATATTTCCATCGGTTTGGCGAATTCTAACAAAACACACAACACACACACACACCCCACCCCATAGGAATTATGTTGGTTTACAATTGTTATGGTGGAAAGTTATAAATTATTTAATATATTTAAAGTTATATGTAGTTTTATAATAAAGTTTGGCTAAAACAAGTTACGGAAATTCCCCCCACAGACCTAGGGTGTACTGCTCATTTAACCATGTATAGCAGGAGTGTCTCGATTATCTACACATCAAAGGGCAGACACTAAAAAGCTTTTAAGACATTAATACATGTAGATAGTGTGTGTCATAGACATTGATTATCACTCTAATGCATATAATATGCCGGGGGCTGGCTAGCAGGTTGCATTGGAACAACAAGAACCAGTCTGACCCATAAAAAATAGGTTTTTACTGGAAATTTCATGGGGAAAGGGAGAGTACTTGTAAAATGACAGATTTGTCTATTGCGTATAAAAGAGCTGAAAATCAGTCTTAGATAAATTCATTCTGGTTTTTCATTCGATGGGACATTCAGACTGTTGGGATTTTCATTCAAGACGTATGCTATAGGACTTGACTTTTGTTGAACTCTGGGATCTCACTAGGATCAACTAGTCACACCATTAAAGCAATTTATCTCTCTCTTGACAAGTCCAGCGTTTTTCAACCTAAACTTATTATTTTTTAACGTTTATTTTGAAAGACATTAAAGCGTGTGACATTGGGAACCAACAAAGCATAGTCATCAATGATTAATTTAAAAGCTGGAAGTGACCTCCAAAATATCCGAGAAGGTAAGGTACTTGACTGTGAGTGGACGTCTCTCTGTGGATGCATCTACATCTACAACGAAACAACAACAACATAACAAAGATAAAGAGTGCAAAGAGGATACACGAAGGCATTTATAACTAGACGGGTATAGAAGATACCTTAACTTATCGGCGATTTTACATTGATTGATTGATTGATTGATTGATTGATTGATTGATTGATTGATTGATAGATTAATGGTTTAAGCCACATTCAGCGGTATTTCAGCTACGCTGTGGCGTGGACATTTTTAACTTTATTACCTATACCGTAAAACATTCCAAGGCCGTACATCAAATTGAGAAATGAAATAACTGAAATAGACAGACACCAGTGTTAAACAAATCTTAAAAGTATGTATCATTTAATATTAAATACACTATCAGGATATGGGAATCATCCAGGACAAATTCCTCCACGATCTTGACCCGAGACTGGAACTTAATAGGCTGGTAGCTTATGGGTTGACCTGGAATGGGCGGAGGTGGTGGTCCAACATTCACCTCCAATCCCTCTAAGGGATCAAATCGGTTGGCCAAAGCAACCGACTTTGGTCCCAGGGACTCTTTTGAACGTTCATCAATGGGAGTTTGAACAGCGTCCCTGGTGGCCCTAGAGGGACGAGCCCCAGGGCCAGATCGTTTCTCTGTTAGGTTTAGTCTCTTTGGTTTTCTTTTTACAACTTTGTTCGGGTTTTATTAGCTTTAACTAGCGATGAGGGATTTGTTGCCTGAGTTGATGTGTCAGCTTTTGTTTGGGTTGTATGTTGTAGCTTTATTTTGTTGATTGCTCGACTCAACAGCAGAGGTCTATTTTCTCCAGAGGTCTATGTAAGGCCTAATGCAGATGTGATCTGGCACTGTAACTGAATTTAATGTAAATAAATATGTATTTAATTTGACTAAATCTCCAACTTTTGTTGTAAAGCGTTTGACATTAGTAACCCCTTGGTCATTGAGTTCCATACAGATCTCATCTTCTGAAAGCTCAATGGGATCCCTGCCTCTGTTTCGGATGATACCCTTACTTCTGTTAAGGGATCTATGTGGTGAGACGGTTATCGGTATGTTTTTTTAATTTTAATAAGTAAATAGCCTGTTGTTGCCAACACAAGACAACCCTATATAATACAATGGATATAGACGTTCTGATTTCAATTCAAAACAGCCCAGTAACTAGACTGGAAAATTGTTTAAAGTAGAACAATTTTTGCTTTGATAAAGTTTGTATGAGTAAGAAAATTTCTCTAAAATATGTCAAATACATAATTATTAAATATGAATTATACAATAGTAACCCTACTTTGATATAATACAAATCCGAGAAACGTTAAAAAAATGTGTTTATTTTCTTACATGTCGGCTTTAATAACCATTTTAAAGAATAAACAGGCTTTTTAAGTGATACTGTACGCCGTGTTGTTCTTTGGATTTACCTTAATTAGCCGTGTCCAGACGTTTGGATCTGTTTTCGATATTGGCTGTCTCTCGTCTGATAACCTGTTCAACATGCTCTGGGGGTAAGCCATAGTAGCTCAACTTGCCCGTCTTTAACGCATTGATCATGAGCTCCACGATGGACGCCTCTCGCAACTCGGCAAACGTTGTCTCCACTCGCAGCTTGTAGTAGTCGCTGATCAAACGCTCAGATAGGGCAGTGCCATCTGAAATAATATACGTGTCAGAGTGATGCCACGCGTTTTTGCTTAAAAGCCATAACACTGTGTCTTTTAAAGGTTAACCTGCACATTTGTAGGGAAATATCAAACAGACTAGCACATCATATCTACGGATTGCGCCTCCATTATATCTCAAACCAAACTACCAGTAAGCCTTATTGAGGCTCATAATGCAACAAAAACACTTATTTGTATTGCAATACGGGTTGTACCTATCATGGCCCGTAATGCAATATCAATCAACTAAAAACAATTTCAAGGTTTATCAATCCTTACCGGAATTGATTCCTCTCGTACGCGAACCCCACCCCGACAGAAGATCCACCCGGATTATAATTATGTCCCCGGAGAGGAGCTACCACTTGCTTTGATTTTTGGGCCTCAACGGGCCTATTTAGTATCAGTGGGAAAGCCCCAGCCAAAGTAATAGAATACGTTCGGAAGTAAGTTCGTCCCTGGGGCCTAGATAGAGTACAGGGCTGTAAGATGATATTAGAATAATTTAGCTTAGCTGTTAGTAGTAATCAAATAAGAAATATTAGTAGATTAAGTCCCACATTTAACAAACATAATGTAATACTTTTATCCAGTCATGCTAATATTCGCATCTCAAATTATTCTCAGTCGAGTAGGAATGTTTATATGACCACGTTTTCGTCAGATATGTAGGCCTACCACCGGAATATCCCATTCCAATTTCCAGTTGAGATATACTTTTCACAATTTGGCCTTAGTTGATATATACATACCTGGATCTGCTATATTGAAGGTTCCATAAGACGAGTACGGATAGCTGCTGTAGTAAGTCGAGTAGGGGTAGCTGCTGTAGTAAGACGAGAACGGGTAGCTGCTGTAGTAAGACGAGTAGGGGTAGCTACTGTAGAAGGATGAGTAGGGGTAACTGCTGTAGTAAGACGAGTAGGGGTAACTGCTGTAGTAAGTCGAGTACGGGTAGCTGCTGTAGCAAGACGAGTAAGGGTAGCTACTGTAGTAAGATGAGTACGGGTAGCTGCTGTAGTAAGACGAGTACGGGTAGCTGCTGTAGTAAGACGTGTACGGGTAGCTGCTGTAGTAAGACGAGTACGGGTAGCTGCTGTAGTAAGACGAGTACGGGTAGCTGCTGTAGTAAGAAGAGTACGGGTAGCTGCTGTAGTAAGACGAGTGCGAGTAGCTGCTGTAGTAAGACGAGTACGGGTAGCTGCTGTAGTAAGACGAGTACGGGTAGCTGCTGTAGTAAGACGAATACGGGTAGCTGCTGTAGTAAGAAGAGTACTGATTACTGCTGTAGTCTGATGAATAGGTATTGCTGTTATAATCTGAAGAGTACCGGTAGCTGCTGTAGTAAGACGAGTACGAGTAGCTACTGTAGTAAGAAGAGTACTGATTACTGCTGTAGTCTGATGAATAGGTATTGCTGTTATAGTCTGAAGAGTACGGGTAGCTGCTGTAGTAAGACGAGTACGGGTAGCTGCTGTAGTAAGACGAGTATGGGTAGCTGCTGTAGTAAGAAGAGTACTGATTACTGCTGTAGTCCGATGAATAAAGGTAGTTGTTGAAGTCAGTAGAGTACGAATCTGTACTGTAATCCAACGATTTGGTTGCCTGGTTGTACGCATACGACACTCTTTCAGGATCGTCTTGTTCTGAAAAAAACAAGTAGGTTTTCAGGAAATATGGTTGGCAAAAAATTGGGTAAAATAAATGACATTTCCCTTGCTGTTATCTACGCTTTATTACAAAGCTCTCCATGATTTTTTTTAGTAGGGTGAAAACCTTGAGTTAACTTTAATATGAAGATAAGATACTGGTTGCTTGGAATAATTTACCGACGTACTCATGGTTATTTAATATATATACAGCGATTATGTGAGCTCTTATCTCACATTTAGTAGATACCACTTCTGACTATCTGGGAGTTTTAAAAAAAATATATTAGACAATGTTTCCCGAAGAAAAAAAAAATTAAATATAACGTTTTTGATGCATTCCGAGCGCTTCTGAGTTAATTTCAGTGACTGACGTGACTTGGTTGAGCAGTCTATCGCACAGCAGATTGTTTTTAACAACATCTGGATGAGACGTGAAACAGTCTGATTCTTGCGAGATTTCCTGTGAACTACGCGATAAAGATAGATCTCTGAGGCCATATGGTGACATTTGGAAAGTGAACAACTTTTGATTGTGATGAGAGATTTGACTTTTTGGCTGTGATAGGCAATAACAATTTTTTAGTGAACATTGCTCAAAAAATTGGGAACGTTCGTGAGCTGGTTTTCATTTTTATCCTGGGCAAAATCTACGATCGCCAAAATCTGGCGAACAAAATGTCACCATATAGCATCAGAGCTTCCCGAAAATGATTATTTAAATATAACGTTTTTGATGCATTCCGAGCGCTTCCGATTTAATTTTAAAGGTAGGCCGACTGACGTGACTTGGCTGAGTTTTTAGAAAGGCCTGGATGAGACGTGACAGTCTGATGCTTGCGAGATCTCCTGTGAACTACGCGATCAAGATAGATCTCTGATGTCATATGGTGACATTTGGAAAGTGAACGACTTTCGATGGTGATGAGAGATTTGACTTTTTGGCTGTGATAGGCAATAACAATTATTTAGTGAACATTGCTTAAAAAATTGCGAACATTCGCGAGCTGGTTGCCATTTTTATCCTGGACAAAATCTACGATCCGCCAAAATCTGGAGAACGAAATGTCACCATATAGCCTCAGAGCTCTATCTTGATCACGTAGGACAAATGAGATCTCGCGAGAATCAGACTGCAGATAAACGTAGGATTTTGGTTGACGTCAAACTCTCGGAAAACACCGAGCATTACCAAAAAGTGTGGGAACGATAAAAACCTTAAAAAATCTCGGCAATTGCTTAAACACAATTTGTGTCTTTTCTGAGTGGTCATTGTAACAGGTTATTCGTATTTAATTAAAAATATATCTACATAGACGCTTTTAGCATTGCTGAAGTATATGGTGGTAACACCGGAAAGAAACCTCGTAAACCAACTAAACAATGACGCACCTGAAGATAAAATAAATTTACGTACCAGGTTGATTCCAACTATACTTGTCCATAAAATCACTGGGCGAAATGGAGGCAGAACCTGGGGAAATATTCAAAATGTTGGTACAGTTTTGCACTACCTTGCATACTGCATATTAAACATTATTTCATTGAAGGATTTACTACAGTTTTGTTCACGTTCATACTCACGTAAAAATCGAGGTGTACACTGTATAAATCCAGGATGCGGTTGATACAGAAGTGTGCACATCGGGTTTTACGTTTATACTCCGTTGAATGTGAAAACAATAGCAGTCAATTCTTATAACTAAATCGGGATAATACCGGAATACTTATAGTATTTTTGTTATAGTATTTTTGTTGAACATAATTATTTATAATGTGTAGCTTTAATATTTTGGAAATAAAGAGGCGCTCATTATAAGTACAATGAGTTTTGTTCCACGTCAAGAAAATAAGACTTCATCTGTGAAGACACAAGGAAGGGGGTGACGTCAGCTTTGTCATAGCATTGTTATGCAGGCATGGTCTGAGTCTGGCTAGCGTTACCACGGTCTCGAAATGTACATTACATGCAATCCCAATCTTTCAGAAAACGATACCTGGCTTAATACCTTGCCAACTTCCCTGCTATTTTGCTGTTACTGAATGAGCTATTGTTTACATTTAAGTGCGTTGAGGTCAGGCAGGCGAGCTGAGTGACGTTGGCTGATGACGTTAGGATTCATTCACTTAACAGAGTCAGATGCAGTGAAATTAATTGATTGATTGGTGTTTTTGCGTTGTACTCAGGGATATTGTAACTACTTGACAGGGTGCCAGCCGCATGGGTGGAGGAAAACATCGTTGGCAACACAAACGACGAGACAGAAAAAGGAAAAGAATATTAGATACCTTGTTAAATATCTTCCCAACTTTCCAGCCAATATACATTTAGCCTATTAAAACTGCTATAAAGTTGAATATTTTGCTGTTGCTGAATACACAGGCCCTTGAAAGTGTGGATTATATGGATTAATAGTAATGATTATTATTATAATCAGCTGATGCATATAATATAGAAAGGTATATAATGTGCCATTTTGTTTTACACTCTATAAACAGCTGATAAACAGGCGATATTTAAAAAAAAAACTTTATAAAGCTTGCCATGCCGTTTCGACGGTACCAAGTATTCTATTGTACCTTAATTGTTTGCTCTGTCGAAGTAAATCTGTCATTCGGGGTCTTTATTGGAATTAAATCACTCTCAATCGTCTGTAATTCATTTCGAATTATACTCAAATGGAAAGGAAGTTTACAGCAAAACTCATTTCCAGCGATCTCATTGGTCAAAATCAGAGGACCTTTTGACAATCATAGTTTGATTATAACCTTCGCCGGTGTATAACCGGCGGATAAAGAAAATGGCCTGATTTTGACCAATAAGATCGCTGGAATGAGTTTTGCCGTAAACTTCCGTTCCAGTAGAGTATAATTCGAAACGAATTACAGATGTCTGAGAGTCTATGCTTGAGAGGGATTGAATCCCAAGAAAGGCAAATGACAGATCCACTACGAGAGAGCAAACAATTAAGGTACAATATATTACTTTATACCGTCCAAACGGCCTGACAAACTTTATAAAGTTAATTAGAGCCTAAAGGCTTATATATATGGCGACTGATGTTTTAATCCAAATCTTGCAATATATACTTTGGAAATATTCGTTTTGTTTCAACTTTTGTATATTTACTCGCCTGATTGTTTTTCCATTGTATATTTACTCGCCTGATTGTTTTTCCAAACTATTAAATAGATTAATCCCATCCATATACCAGTCTTAGTATCGATTGGGATAGCCATATACAACAATAACCGCAAGGCGATCGAGCATTCACTGTCGTTTACAGTAAAATGTGAAATCACGTATATCTAAGGACATTTCCGTGTCGTATGCGTGACACAAAGAGGTCAGTTTGGGTTCAACCAATCGTATATGAACGTCAAACAGCCTAGTAATGATGTCGTCTAATTTGGAAAAGAATAGCCAATAGCCAGAGAAAAGTACCAAATATATCGCAAAGTTCGCACAAATAGGTTATCATTTCTGTTCCAAAGGAACAAGCCCTCGGTCTCCCTTGATGATGTGATTGGTCAAATACCCAAACCGACCTGGTTGTGGGAACAAAGGCTGTCGATCTTCGTTGGAAATTTGATTGGTAAAATACCCAAGCTGACCTAGTTCTGCTAGTCGAAGATAAATGGTAGAGCTTTTTTCGCCGAAGTATGAGGAGGACTTCATGGTTATATTTGACAAAATAGCGTTGGCTTCGGGTTGTCGTAAGCTTCGATGGAGCCTAGTCAAACATAGCACGTAAGCTGGAAACTCGATGGAGGCCTTACTTATTTGGCCCTTATTTGAGAGAGTTAACCTTAGCGCAATACTAGGGTCTAAACTGTGTTGAAAGTAAAAAATCGATCTTACGCTACTGGCGGCCCCCTAACGATTATGACTGAATTTTCTTTAATTTTTTCCTATACACTGCATACAATAATTAGTCTTTCATTTACCTAGACTTTTTGCTGTTTTACTTGAAAGTGTCAAATCCGTCAGTGTCGTAAGATCAGGCAGGACGCTCCACACGAGTGTCAACAAGGGCATAACTCTTCTTAGAGAGTAATATGATTATAATCAGTCTATGTCGAAAAGAGTTATTGCTGTTTCGTGACTCTTTCGTGTAGAAAAAGGGAGCGTCTTCTCCGATGTCACGACACTTACAGAGTTGACACTTTCAAGTCAAACAGTAAAAATTCTAGGTAAATGAAAGATTAATATTATTATTCATGTAGTATATAGGAAACAACTCAAAGAAAATCCGTCATAATCGTTAGGGGGCCGCCAGTAGCGTAAGATCGATTTTTTTTACTTTAACCACAGTTTAGATTAGTGTCTTGTAGGGCCTTACCGTAATATAGTAGGCCCTAGCATTGTGCTAAGTTAACCTTTGCTTTTTTGAAGGCATTGAAGAGGAAACGTAAAATGATCTTTGACGCAAACGTTTAACCCGTCTCACATGTAGGAAGCAAAAGGTAACACTTGTACATGTATCCTATAGTTTATTAAAACATGTAAAAGTGATTTTTAAGTAATATTTTAATTATAACTATTTGTCAAAGGTGTAGACTAGACTCGGTCAAACTACTTCCGGTAAAAATTCTAATAGTAATATATTGCGACAAATATCTATAGAAAAAAATGTCGCCTGTTTGTCAGCTGTTTACAGAGTGTAAAACAAAATGGCGCGTGATATACCGGTACCTTTATATATTTTATGCATCAGATGATTATACAAATTATTATTAATATTTTATTAACCCATCATCAATTATTTCAAGTGCCTGTGGCTGAATGAGCTATTGTTTACACTTTAAGTGCGTTGAGGTCAGGCAAGCGAGCTTACTGGCGTTGGCTCATGACGTCATAATAAGGTCACTTAACAGAGTCAGATGCAATGTAATGGTACACAGGGATATTTCACCTATATAACGGCGGGCCATCCCTATGGGTGGAGGAAAACACCGTTCACGTTCATAGCAACATAAACGAAGAGACATAAATAGGGGGAAAAAGGAGCAAAAAACGACACCCCCCAAAACTACTTCCTGATGCCCCTTAACTCCGAGAGCACCAGAGCATCAGGAAGCTCCCACCCAACCATCCGCCAGTGGAATCGAATGTTCGATACAATACTTTGCATATCACGGATATGTTTTTCCTTAACGTCAATTAGGGTTGCTGACCTCACAGCTCAAAAACATAAAACTTAAAATAAAGGTAAATATTAGCATCGCTTTACCTATTAATTGACTACTAAAGCCTACTCTGACGTAATGTCCGCCGAGTGATGCATGCTAAACATGTTTTTTATGTTCATTGAAGCATGAACGTGAAAATTCAGCCCCATAAGCCAATCAGAAAACTGCATTCAGCGGATTGAATTATTATAATTTAATCCACACATTCCAGAGACAACATCGTTTTAAACATAACACTAGAGGTATGCTGTCCACTAGTGTCGTTGAGGCGTTTGTCCGTTGTCAGCTGTCCTCCAAAACAGCAGAATGTGGGATGATTAGTATCTGTGACTTGCGAGTGTGGCTTGTTCCGAGTTTTGCCCCTTTTCTTGTAATTCTAATACATAAAATAAACTTCCAAACTCAAAACAAATCACATGCTATAGGGACCTGGTTCAAAATGTTGATATTAACAAAGGTTTAGAAAGACAACAAAATCGATGATTGAGCTTTGATTATGATAAAGTAACTGATGCTACTGAGATTTTTACAGAGGTATACAGTTTTGAAAAAATATTTAAACAATTAAAAAAAAATTGGTAAAATGAAAGAACTTTTGGAAATACTAAATAGAAAAACGGTTACTAAAGGCAAGTAATTAATTAATTGCTAAACGTAGAAAATAACTTGGAGGTTGACTACTTCTAGTTATTCGTTAAAAAAAAGGACATCAGAAAGCAGATTTTTGTTGTGGTGTCGTTTTTTGTTCCTTTTTTACCTGCGGCGAAGCTTAGCAGGTCTATGAGAGCTTCGCGTTAAGGTGGTGGTGGTGGTGGTGGTGGA
>JAVFBY010415043.1:0-14548 GCA_034781015.1 Tonicella lineata
TGATGGCAATGTTATTCACTGCTTTACTTGTAACTGATATCTTTTTGTAGATGTATTAATACTAATAATATCTTCATTGAGGTCTATATCACTCACACAGACGCATCTAGATGCCATTCTATTTTAGTGACTACTGAAAGTATTTTTGTTATTTTACGATGGGCGTGTAATTCAACGCAAAAGCAATGCAAATAGCTTTTAACTAGTGTTTTAAATTGTATGTGAAATATCGACGTCAAATAAAGCTTATTCTATTCTAATAAGCATAGATGCATTTAGGACTGCACTTGGGCTTATTAATAATAAATATTGCCTTTTATACCAATAAACGATTTTGATACCTCATTTTGGTGGAATAGCAGTAAAAATGTAATAATAGATAACATTCCTTTTTGGGTAATGTTTCTTTTAAGGGTATAAGAGTATCACTACCCATAGCATCATTGTTATTGCCTCACAAGTGAGTTAATTGGATTCTATATCCACATTAATGTTTATTTCGGGCGAGAATCGAACTATAGGAAACCGTCCACTCCTCTACTAACTGAACTACAGAGTTGAGCTGGGCCTTTGATTCTTGTCCAGGTTCAGATTTTTCTGTCTGTGATTTTCCCAAAGTGTTGGTAACTCATATATATTTGTCAGAAGGAGATATAAGTGTTGAGAAATGAGATTGTCTGTGTTTTATGATCGCTGAACAAACTTTGTCGTCAGGTAGGCCTACTAATTGTGTCTTTGATTTGCTCCTGTGTTAATATTGTTTTGAAATTAGTTATTTTCTTTGATAAGGCCAGTTTTTCCATAAATCTAAAAGATCTTATATTTCTGCCCTACATCAATTGATCCCCTATTAACCAGAGACAGACTAGTAAATGGGGGTTAATCAGAATGTTGTATTATTATGTTAAAACTCTCATGGTATTTACTGTCGAGTAACAGTTGTGTAACAACTACAACCACATTGTGATAATAGCTGTCATATTCTCTCTGCTGTGTTGCTAAGAGCTGTATTCCGTCTTAACAACCATCTCCCCAGGCTATACATCCAGCCCATAATAGTAACACTTGCTTCTGTAAGTTTTACATCACACTGTTTTCTCGTAGTGTTTGCCAGATTTTTTTCTCTGGTATTTCGGGAGCGAATTAACGGGAATGTCTCAAGGATTTGTAGTTCGCCAGGTTGCCTCCAGGGGGCAGTGTTCTGGTAACAGTTAAGTTGTCAGCGTAATTCCCTCTTCACTCCTTTCCCATGGAGAAATCTCCGGGGGTTTTGTCGGATTTCATTTATTTGAGGAATCTTGACAAGTAAATAACATGAAAGAGTTGTCCTAGATAACCTGAAAGAGTTGTCCTAGATAACCTGAAAGAGTTGTCCTAGATAACCTGAAAGAGTTGTCCTAGATAACCTGGTGAAGAAATTAGGATAATAAGACAACACAATCTGTTAACACATTTCTCATTTGTATTTAAACACATATGTAATACATGTAGTAGGCCAACAGTTCATTTGTAAAAGTTGACCCCATTTGTAATACATCAGCTCATTTGTAAAGTTGAGCTCATTTGTAATAAATTAACAGATTTGTATGAATGAGCTGATTGGTAATAGTTGATCCCATTTGTAATACATCACTGCTCATTTGTAAAAAATGAGACCATTCGTAATAAATGAACTCATTTGTGAAAGTCTTAAGTGAGTAAGCATTGAACACATCTGTAATAGATGAACAGATTTGTAATAGTTGTATTTGTAATAGCTGAGCTTATTTGTAAGCATTGGACACATTCGTAACTATAGATGAATAGATTTGTAATAGTTGAGCCCATTTGGAATAGATCCTTTCATTTTTCATAGTTGATCACTTTTGTAATATTTGTCATTTGGGTTTATAGTTATAGTTGATCCCTTAGTAATATTTGAGCCCTTTTGTGATTTATTTTTTTAAAGCTTTTTGGAAATAGTTGAGCAAATAAAGTATTGTTGAAAACTTTACTAAAGACATGATTTGTTTTAGAGGCAATTATAAGTTAAAGGACTTAACATAAACCACGACTTTATGTAAACTTCTGGGTTATTGTCAGTGCAGTTGCTTCAGTGTCTATTCTGAGATCCTTCTCAAGCACATATGTTTAAAACAGAATGACTATTTGATATGCAATGGTTGGCTGACCAGAATCTCAATCAACTTTAGCAAGATTATACTGACGTCAATTCTGTTTCTCTGCGTCATAAAGAGTTTCTAATCTATAAGAAAATGTATCACGTAAAGTAAGATATGACATTGAGTATTTGATCATCTGTCTACCCTACTGGAGATAGTCGGGCAGTCGGACAGATGCCATGGGCTGTTGTTAGGGGTATTCTCAGGTAATGGTCTTATATGAAACATACCCAAGTTCTATTTCCAGTTATTCTCCGACTGTAGACAGGTGTGAATCTGTGTGATAAAGTAAGACATCATCTTAAAGAAACACTCACTTGTCATTTCACCCAGAAAAAAACACACACATCTATGTTACACCTGTTCAAACTTATTCGCTTCATAGTTTCTCTATTTTTCGTCCGATACACCAACAAACATTTTGAATTACATGTACATGTGTGTTTTATTTTACATTTTATGCCAAACTTTAAGCATATTACATGCTCATTAATATTTTGAAATGTCGGAGTCTTACATCTGATTTGAGCTATGCTATCATGTATGTTTCAACCTAGACAACGCACATCAAATCAGACGGCCTGTTTAAAGGTATCTATTTGTTGCAAGGAATCAGTTGAATGCATTCTTTTTCAACCTTTTATATATAATTATTTAAATATACAGGCCTTAAAATAAATTGCCTGCATGTTTCGTCCTGGAATTGTTTTGTTTGATTGGTTTCATGACTGGAAAGTTTGGCCCTGAATTGGAGTTTGTCTTTTAGTTATATAATGGGTTGACTGATCCGTTAATTACAAAAAAATATTCAAAGAACTGTTGTCTATTACAAATTTTATGACAGTTTATTTTATTAAAATGCAGAAAGTCGTCCACTTCAACTGTCCTAAAATTCGCAAAAGATGGCAGTCGCTTGAACATGATTTCTGTACTATTATCTTTAAAATTTGTCCATTTTCTTGTCGCCTACTTCTTCAATAAATAAACAAACAGCCGATACCCCTTATCATGTTGGATGCGTCTGTCAACACTGGGAATTACCTTGCGAGAACAGATCTGTCATCTATTAGGAATTTTAGGACACTTGGCACAGTGCCAATTCATTCCTTTTAGTAACAAAAACGTAAAGATGTTATGACTAGCACTGAGGAGTTGAGCATAGTAAAGCCTACTCATCTCTCCTGATCATGGTTTGATTAATAAACCCAAACGTTGAGACAAAAATGAATTTGTTATCTTTCTTCGGAGTTGTTACTATGCTTTACTAAAAACGTAAAGGTATTAGAATTTAGCTTAGGGTGTTCTAATCATGTGAACTGTTTGTTGATTTTAGGACTGGAGAGTTTGGGGATTGGGGATTTGTTAATTTAGCTTCGGGTGTTCTAATCCTGTGAACTGTTTGTTGATTTTAGGACCGGAGAGATTGGGGATTGGGGATTTGTTAATTTAGCTTAGGGTGTTCTAATCATGTGAATTGTTTGTTGATTTTAGGACCGGAGAGTTTGGGGATTGCTTTCTGTCCGGGTTATGTTGATGAACATGGTCAGTGGAACAACGGCTTTACCTGCCCTAAATGGTCGACGTCTGTCACACAGAGGTATTGCTGTGGTAGTCAGTATAAACGATACTGTTGTACCCCTGGGGAAGAGCCCTCCACCACACCCACCACGGGCACATCACCCTTCACCACTACCCACCCCCTCAACGCTTCTCAAATAGAAAAGTAAGGCTTTTACTTCTGTGTTAGTTTTACCTATCAGAGGTTAATATTGTTCTGATTGATTGAATTGAACTGAGTACGAACAAATTGTGTGACCCCCCCGTAAGTTCGTAACCCTTTTATTTCTGCCATAAATTTAAAGAAAGCCACCCAAATAAGCTCTTTGTCTTGAGGGCTACTTGTTCAGCCAACTTTTAATTCTTTCCACGAAACAGCTTACACAGGAATAAGAAAATTGTCAGCTCATCTCTTCTAGCCAGCTAGTTGTTGTTGTTGTATTTCTTAACATTCTTAAAGTAAGTTATGTGCATGCACAGTTTCAAGCAAAGTAATCAATTTTTTTTTCTGAAATTATGTGGTTTCGACGGCCAAACGGTTATTTTCACCTGTCGTTTAAATTCTGTTATTCTAATCCTCTCTAACTCTATGAAGTTTATTTCCCAGCATTCCATTGGTGGTAGGTATCTCGGTGGGTGGCCTCGTTCTCTTCATCATCTTCCTTATACTCTGCTGTTTCCTATGTCCATGTTGTCTGATGAGTCGAAACAGAAACCGGAAGAGGCCACTATCAGTATCTGAAGGTCAGGGGTCACAACAGAATTCTATAGAAATTACTTTTATCATAACGTCATCGTGCGCTATTAAAACAGGCACATTGTTATTATTGTATAATATAGAGCATTGGAATTCCTATTGATGTAGGCTATAAAGAGTTGAAACTTTTGTAACTAGCTTTATATTTCACAACAAAGAGCTCAAAGTTTCATTTTATTTCTAAATTTAATTTTTTTCATTTGACTAAAAGAGCTAAAATTTTGTGTGATTAATTTATGAATAGTCATTTCATGCAATTGAGAGACACTTTGGAGAATAAACAGAACTTGATGAGCAGAATTTGACTAGATTTGACCGTCTTGTTGGTGATCTAACATTTTATTATTTATATACCAGTGAAATATCAGGATTTGGTTCACTGAGAAAAGTGATATTTCACTGCAATTAGATAACACTTTTGGATTTTCATTTCGAATTGTGATGCGTCATATGCGGTAGTTTGTATTGTGACGTTATATATGGATACATGTTATTTCATGACACAACACACATGTGTCATCATTGACATCATGTTTCTAATAACGTCATTCTATTTAACGTCAGGCTCCGAAGAACGTCATGCTAAACTGAACTTGTTTGATTTGAAATGGTCATTGAGAATGTGACAACCCATGCTGATTTACGAATTTACATGTATCGAGGATATAAATAATAAAAAGAATATTACACAGTGAAGTGTGAATACCATTATATATTGCTCTCATGAATGGTGAAAGTGATAACACACTCAACGCTTCGCGATTCACCACTCACTTGAGTAATATTTATGGTATTCACACTTCACTGTGTAATATCCTCTATATAACCAGATATGATCATATTAATAATGGCCACCATGATAAACTATTTAAAGCTTTACACTGTAATTTAGAATTTTAGTTTGTTTGAGAAATGACATGTATTACCTCCCTTTGCAGGAGTTTTACATCTAGGCAAACTATTTATAACTTCCACAGACTAATGTTGTCTGGTATTGTCTCCTTTGTTTCTAGGATCATTAGATAGAAATCGTGACATGAGACGAAGGAGTGATATTTCCTCTCATACGTTAAGGACCTCGGTGAATACTCAGTTCACGGCCACGCCCTCTAGAGGAGAGTCCCCTCCACCCATGGGAACAACACAACTACCACTCATGATTGACAGGCATGGCTTAGAGACAAGCCCCGCCCATAGAAACCATCAGTGTCAGAATAATTACAGAGGTATCACAGAACTTAAGTGTGAGATTTATATACCTTGTAGAATTCTAATTAATAAATAAAGACAGGGAAAATGTGCCTTGCCCTAGCCCGGGTTAAAAACACAGGGCGGAGTCACAGAGGCTGATAATACAGTGACCCAAATTTGAAAGTAGTGTAGATTTGTTTTGATTTCTCCATTGCTATAATTTTTATTTATATGTACATGTTTTGTTATGAGTTTATTAATTCTTTCCTAACAGCAAACAAAATAATGTAGCAATATATGTTAGGGTCATCTTTAAGCACATAGCACACAAGAGCTGGCAGCTGAGCTTCCAACCTCAAATAACTGAAAACTCAAGGACTGGTGTGCTGCGAAGTTTTGCTGCGTTTTTTTGTCTCAAGTAATTTTGGATCCAATATCGGACATATTTGATATTTCTGACCACGTGAGGCCAGAAACTCATCGTGTACTGCTTACGTAAGCTGACAGCTCAGCCACAATGTTCAAGTGGCCAATCGGAACGCTTATAATAGTAACGTGATTGTCTCTCACTCTTGTACAAAATGACGTAACAACGTTAAAACCAAAAGTGCGCACTTTGACTCAGCCAAAATCTCATTGTTTGCAGCAAAAGTTTTCTGCTGAGGCGAATGTTATTTAAGGTTGGTAGCTCAGCTGCTGGCTCTCGTGTGCTGCGGGCTTTACACTGTCAACTCTACACTTGGTCTTATTTCACCGTGTTTTATAGGCAGCCTGTGATTGGTTGGGTGCCATTTCCAAATATTGTGTTTCCTTCTCCCATTGGTCTGGCATAATGCCATATGAGTGAAATAACCTTAAGTATGGCAAACATCAATCAGACAACCAAACATTCAGGCACTGACCTAGTCCGAGTGACTCAGACCCTTGATTTTTCATAAATTTTGATAAGCCTTGCGGCTCAAAAAGATTGATTTTTCAGCCGACAGGCATATCCGAATCTATGAAAAATCAAACGTCTGAGTTACTCGGACTAGCACTGACCTAGCCCACTGCCATATATGTGAAATAATGTTAGGTATGGTCAAATTCAAACCACCAAACCTAACAGGTACAGATTTGACACACTGTCATATGATTGTAATAATCTCCAGTATGACACACACAAGTCAGACAACAAAACATAATATGTACGAGAGTACACATTGTCATATGAGTGATATAAGCTTAAGTATAACATGTAGCACACCAGCATCTTAACTAGGAAACTTCTTTAGTGACTAATGAAGGACTATTTGATTTCTTTGTCCCAGGTGTTGTTATTGGTACCGTACCCCCGTATATGAGGGAGGAGCCGCCGCCCTACCCACACGAGATACTCGATGGAATAAAACCACTAACATGTGGACAACTGTAAGTCAGTCAGTCAATCAATCAATCAATCAATAAACATCTTCATCTAACAGTACTACAACAGCCAATCATATTCAACCTTATTCATTATTTCATTCACTCATTCAAGTTTTTATTTTAGTTTCCATCGTTCATTCTTTTTTTTAGGATACATGTACAAGTATTTATGGGGGACATGTTATATACACCCGAGTGTCCTGTTTGACAATGATGTCAGAACTTAATCAAATAAATAAACAAACAAAGTTAGATTTCTACCTTTATAACAAAAAATCCCATATTTGGACCAAGCAAGGCTTCTCTGCACTGGGGGAGACTGTTTCCGATGAAATGGGTCAATATTGTTTTTAAAAAATCTACATACATGTATTAACTGAAAACTATCGGGAAGTTGAAATATCTTTCTTTTGCAGATAAAATTAACAAAAATCATCTGCCCATCTTAGCTCTTACTTTCAAATTAATAGAAATTTGCTGTTTACTAGAAAATATGTTTTTATTTGCTTTAAATGCTTTAAGCTCAATTAATCTCTCAAACTTTGCTTTTAATTGGCTGTTACGTAGTTTGACTATTATTTCCTCTCTTCTTTTTCCTCAGTCAATGCTGCTCCAAAAACTGTCTTCATCATACATACAGGTTTGTAAACAATTGAACATGTATCATCTCTCTCTCTCCCTTGCTGGTCATTGTTAATAAGCCACATAAATAACAAACTGCATTGTTCGAAATATTTTGAGCATGATTCGCTTTTCCCTCAGTGCTCTTCATCGTGTGTTATAAGATAGAGTCTTGACATCACATGTTGTTCTACTAAGAAGAAATGATAGCAAAGCCAATCATGCACCTTGGGCATTTAACAGCTTTAGGTGAAATTCTTGTATGTGTTCCAGCCACCTAATTTTCTGAGCTAGTTTCTCTTTAAACAAAATAAGTTTGATCCTAAAATAATTAAAACAGAATAAATGCCCACTTTATAAACAACACATCATTTATTAAAATATATATTTATGTTCGTCGGCAATCCTTTTTGATATATGGAGGCTGGCTCTTATGGGGTGTTTTTCCTTTTTTTGTGCATTCATCTATTGTTTCATTTTATTTTTTTGTCTCATCTGTTTTTTTATCTTCAATCTTCCCCAGTGATTGCTGCCCGAAAAGTTGTTCTCATCAAAAGACAAGGTGTGTTTGATTACGTAAAGAGGCTATACCGAAGAATCTAGGTAAAAATCGACTGAAGGCGAGTTTTCTATACTTTTCTAGTATGGCCCAAAGTATAAGCTTTCAGAAAGTATCAACCTCTAGAAAGTGCCACATACCATATTTAAATAATAATAAAGTCTTAAATTCTATAATTATGCGACCCACATTATAGATTTTCCAGAATGTGCGTATTTTAATACGGTATATCGCACATTGTCGAGGTTAATACTTTCTGAAAGCTTATACTTTTGGCCATACTAGAAAAATATGGAAAACCTGGTTTAATTTGTTTCAGTTGATTTTTGGCCTAAATTCTGCGGTATAGCCTCTTTAATAATTTGTAATTGTGTGCTTGTAAAAAGTTAAGATCTCGTCGTCTCAGATCATGGTTATCTTAATATAGACAGGAAGAAGCAGCAAATATTTTAAACAGTACTTTGATAATTTAAGATTGCTATTATGTTAATTATGTTAATTGATTGATTGGTGTTTAACGCCATGTTTAAGGTTATGTCAATTATATGTACATGTATCTATTCAACAGTTAAGCAACACAACCACAGAAGTGTGAAACATTTAATGCTGTTGAAAATAACTATTCCATTGATTATTCCAGCAGAGATTTGTCTATATGAGACTGGTTAAACCAACCTGCTCTTACCCCAGAGGGTGAACTTCTGTAGCTCCTCACACATGCTACAGGTAAAGTGTCCCCGTCATTTAACATTATCTGCAGTTAGTTCATGGTATTTGATGACAATAACATCAGGGCAAGATTTGGGAATATTATCTTATATTATGTGAATAGCCCGAGTTTGTTGACACTCAGAGAGAATAAAGCGAGACTAGATATTAACACAAAGCACTTCTTATCTGCATGAAGTTGTAATCCATTTCACTTTGTTTCTGTCTGATTACAGATTACCTGAAGTGTGCCCCCATGAAGAAATTGATCCTCTCATATTTCATGTTAGTCAGACCACACCTGTCACAAACCTACACCCTAACCCTCAGGTGAGGTATGCCCGTGCCCACTCGCCCCGCCCCGTCTCCCCCTCACCTGGTCACATACCTAACCCCTGTAGACATTTACAAATTCAGAACAGGTATGCCATGTGATAACTAGATGGAGCAGTTTGAGGTGGTCAAGCACTAACTTGTTAAATGTGACGCTGAAATGTTAAAATGAAGACAGATTGGCAAGTTAAGCCATGGATAGGTTGTATTAATAACTTCATCCGACAGGGGGTGTTTACTTGTTCTGACAGGAATTGTAAAGCCAAACAGTGTTGTAAAAGCAATATGTGAATAGGAGAGTGAGACACAACTTGATTCATTCAGTAGGCCTATCAGTAAAAAAAACCTGACGGAATCTTTAACTCTATGCTGTGTCTAATTTGTGTGGATCATGGGGATGTGTTTATAGTCAGATACCTCAAGAGTTCTCTAAATTCCTGGCTGATATGCTGTGTGATTGGGTCAGGACAGATTAACTGGATGAACAATAGCAACAGATCATGAGTGTTGCATTGTGAAAGGTCTATGCTTTTTTACAGGACGGTGAGTTTACGAGTCTACAAACTGAGCGAACACAGGTAGACGTCTCTTCTGACGACAAACTGAGCGATTACAGGTAGACGCCTCTTCTGCCGGAAAACAAGGGGTTTATCAGTGAAAAATAGAAATCAGAATTTTGTGTGAAATAATTTACAGTGCAGAACTGTAAACAAGAAACAGAAAGACCCTTTGTTAATTGTTGAAATATTTCATGAGGAATATCTAAGGAGGAAATGTATGTACTACTATCTATTGAGTCAGTCTGATTAAAATCAGATCTACATTAGCTCCCCCATATTTTATTGTCGCCATGAAGGTCTGAGGACAAATCCCCCCAAATGATGTCCATTGTTCAACCAATCAGAGGGCCGCTTACCAATCCAAGGTGGCTGAATAGTTGATTCCCCTGGGACTGTCCTAGATTAAAATCGTCTATGCTTCCTGCTATCTGATTTTTCATTGGACAATTTAAACGGTGACCTTTCTTGAACCTCACGCTAGCTGACATCATTGAGCACTGTTTGCTATAGTATGTTGTCAGATCTACATTGGGACAATACAATAGCGGGGAGCTAATATAGATATGATTTGAATGAGATTGTTGTCATTTCTTAATTCTTCTATCAAGGCCTATAATGCTGCTGACAAAATTGTGGCTTATATGATATGTGTTGTAAAAGATGCTTTGGTAAGTTTACTGAAAAGGGAAATCAATTTGTTACAAACCGAAGAAAAGCTTTCAGAATTTAAGTCTAGTGCATGTCCATAAAAAACGACAGTCTATTTGCGGCATTAACCGCATTCTATTGGCATTAATGGCATTCACCATATTTTGCAAGTTGATTTCCAGAAGGCCTATGGACTTGAGTGTAACATGAAAGCTGTGACAACTCCACAGCATTATTAATGACTGACATTGTTCAAAATTGAATACTGATTACATATTGAAGGAGTGTTCATTTTGTCAGTCTCATAATGTGTGAGCTTGCTCAAAAAGTCTTTTTGTGTTTTGTCCACATTTTCTAAGTGAAAACTATTTTCTGATTAAAATGCAACTTAGTTTAATAAAGCTTGTGTG
Organism: Tonicella lineata; assembly: GCA_034781015.1. Lineage (NCBI taxonomy): Eukaryota > Metazoa > Mollusca > Polyplacophora > Chitonida > Mopaliidae > Tonicella > Tonicella lineata. The sequence goes on from JAVFBY010415043.1 coordinate 10,914, forward strand.
TCTTGTATGAAGCTTTTTTTTACTATTGGAATGTTTAAGCGACAGCTTTGTAGGAGTATAAAGAATATATGGCTGTCAGTGAATTGGTCTCTTACTGCGTTGTCTCCCCTGGATGTTCCTTTCTCACGTGAAATCTGTTTGATGGATGGGATTTAAGGTCAATCCATTAAGTGCATGAATAAACAAAAATAAAATAAAATCTACACAAACAGAATAATTAATGTCATCATGTGAAATGTTGCCTGAAACTAAACTTATATTGGTCCAAAAAGAAATTGTGAGCCAGTGAAGGATTATCTCCCTTTAATGGGTTATTCCCCTTGAGTGTGATTTGAACTATTTTGGGCAGAATTAGACTCCTCTATATGTTTGTGAAAAGCTGAATTGTGCAACCTTACATTCTATTGGCTATTGAAAGATAGTACTTTGGTGCCTTGAGAAATGATAAGATTGACGTTGGTGCTATTTTACTATAAAACTGTGTCTTTAATATTATGGGAGTATTTATCTGTACAGGTTGGAAGTATTTTTTACCATTTATGGATCCGTGTCAATTGGTAGACAAACTTCTTCCTTAATACCCCTTTTGTATAATTAATCAAATAAAATATATAATTTCACTATTGGCTTTACATTATATTCTAATTCTATCAGGAATTTAATTAATGTTTTACAGTCCTTTAATTCTTTTTTAATGTAATGAGTTTATGAATCAATTCTTTGGATTCATTTTGTTTTAATTATAAAGAAGAGAAACATGTTATGTTTGTCATTAAATGAATAGTGCTTAAGTCTACAGATATAACCTGTTTGTAGTTTTATTATTTTGTAAATTGTACAGTATCATGTGTATATAGGTATAGTCTTGTTCAAATCTGTATGTTGGTAACTAAAACCTTTTCAGTACCAGAATAAAACAGGTTTATGTTATTGCTGTTGTTAAAATGTTCTCCGCAATATTTTATCCAAGCTAAATAATACTATTGGATTATTTCTCACATGTTTATTTATGTCGTAGGACGCTTATTTATGAAATCTGTGCTTTATTTATTCTCATTAAGATTTTTGATTATCTCCCCTTTCCTGTGAAAGTCATTAAGTGGGTATGGTATTATTAAAGAAGAGCCAGACCAAATATTAACTCTTTACGACTTTTTACTTCATTGCATCGAATAAGAACATTCTGAAGTTGAACCTGTTTATTTATTTTTACCTACATTTTTGTTAAATTTTGCAACATGGATTAAAGATATTGGATTATCTCCCTTTTCCTGTGAAAGTCATTAATAAATAAGACATTATGTAGATGACAACAGTCTGTTAGGCCAGTTATTAAGTTTATTACATTAAAGAGCATTTTGAAGTTGAATTATGTCACATTTTTTCAACAGGTAGGTCTTTCCGATATCGTCATAATTGATTTTATTGTGAGAATTAATGAATTCATAACATCTCCTTGGAATTGTCATAAAAATACTACTGGAAACTGGAATTAAAGTCTTAATTGTTTTACGAAACAAAATATCTATCTGCCGTCTCTTGGTGTTTTTCTTTTAAGACGGAACCATATTTATTTCTTTAAATTGTTAGTGTTAATTTTGTTTTCTTTTGCCATTTTATTTGATAGATCTCAATTTTAAGTGAATGTCAATGTATTTCTATTTTGCCACGATTCAAATAAACGTTAATTTTGTTAACAGAGTAATTTAGTTTGTTCTTTTCTATGTGAAATAGAATTAAGATAATTAGTTGTGATTGGATTACTTATTTAATGTTAATAAAGAAGAGTTTATAAGATTATTACAGAGATTTATACAGAATCCACCGACGGCTATTCCTTGTACACATTCAATTCCACACCTGACAAAGGTCGGTCACTGGTAATCGAAAGTATGGAACGGGGCTTTGTGAGCGAAAAGGCTTGTGGGTAAAAACTACCTTCTCGGGATATTTTTTTTCTGATCACTGTCTGGGGTGGGTCTTAACGTAGGCTTTCGAAACTTGCATTACGCAGATGTGCAACATGGAAAATAATTCACTCAATTAGGGGGCATCCATAAAGTACGTACACCTGGAGGGGCAATCTCTACCAGAGTTGTCGTTCGTGCCTCTCTCCATAGACCTCTGTCAACGCCTAACAGTTTTACAAGATTCTTGTAAAACGCATTTCCATGTTGAAAAAGCGAAGTTTATAATTATTGAATCATTCTCTATGATTAGTTTGATAGTTTTTTGATAGAATTCGTTTTAAACTGCATACAATTCATACAAAAAGTTCAATTTCAAAAGCGAATTATTTACTTCCGTAGCAACGCCTTCCTGTTGTTTTCGTGTGATTTGGTCAAATTCGGTCAAATATTTATTCGCCGGTATAGGAATTTCATACTGACAGGTACTATTTTTTGAGGAGTTGACAGAGTTTGAAGAGGGAGGCACGACCGACAACTCTGGTAGAGATTGTTCTTGCACTACAGCCGGGGAAGCGCCTTTAATGAAAAAGCATTTTCCTTGGAAAAGTGTGTGAATGTGTATAGTTTGTCAAAATATAATAAACATTTGGCAATGTACATACGGCAATTAACCGAATACTACTACATACAATGAGGCTTCTTTATGACCAAGCCGGTTATATATACCGACGAAGGTGTTAACAAAATGCAAGGTCTCTTACTCCAGGCCATTTCATGATCTTAATTTCATCTTTGTGAAGAGCCGAACATAATAAATTCAAACGGTAAGTTTATTAACCTTTTATTTTTCTCCAAAATTAGAATGTAGAACCTGTTTAGTAGGTGGGTTATTTATTGTCACTCATATAAAGAAACATTTATATAAATTTAATTATATAGGCCCTATTTTACCGAAAAGAACGAACACAAATAACTATACTGATTTATTTCGGTCTCATAAAATGCAAAACCCACTTAATACTATAATGTTTCTCTCTGACACAAAAAAGTATAATAACTGATTATCAAAGCCAATCGTATGTAAATTCCATTAAATTATAATGCATTCTTATGCCAGCGTCAAAACATATGTTCACTGTTGGTAAATGTATATTTATATGTATTGAACTTCTAAATGGCAAATCTATATTAACATATACTCAAAGCCACAGATTACATTAGTGCGTTTGGTAGATAGATATAAAATATTCCATTTAGTGATCGGACTTCTCTCAGGTTATATGGCCGCAAGGCAATTATCAGAGTAGCTCTATAATTGCGGTGATCTTTTTTTCTGTAAAAGGCTGTCAGAAGTGGAAATACTATAGGGGCGATTGTTGGCCTATGTCGGATTTGCTTCAACACTTAATAAAAAAAAAAAACAGGTTCAAAATACTTTTAAAAAACACAAACATTTATTCGATATGTCTAAAAAAAAAATAACGTTACGATGATTTTTTTTTTCACGACAATGTTTTTAAAAATAATTTCTTTATTTTCTCACAAGATAACAATAGCATATACACTGTGTTGTCAAATATAGATGTAACAATCACTTGAGCAAATTTTTTTTTCTCGGTGTAAAGAAATTTTAAAAACTTCTTTTCAAAATACCGTATTAAAAACACATGTATAATGGAAGAGAAAAGCGAAAGATTATAATGTCAAAGGTATTGCGAGGCATAT